>CM042160.1:93347760-93382760 GCA_023376005.1 Doryteuthis pealeii | reverse complement strand
GAGAATCGATAATGTTGTCTGTCCTTGAAATGTGGATATTCTAATTAACAATGCTCAGTTCCAGCAGAGGATTTTACGAAAAGATTTCAATTTAATGTTTCACTAATGCAATTAAATCTACGAGTATATTAATAATGATAATAATATAGCTAATTGTGTGTAAATTCTCCGTGTTAAAACCCCCCTCTCTCTCTCTCTCTCTCTCTCTCTCTCTCTCTCTCTCTCTCTTTTCTTTCTCTCTTCTCTCTCTCTCTCTAATTCCCCTCTCTCTATATATATCCCTCCTCCTTAATCTCTCTACTTCCCATCCCTTCTCTCTACCCCTTTCTCACTCATTCTTTCTTTCTCTCTCTCCATATTTCTACCTTTCTCATTCTCTCTTCTCTTCCTTTCTCTCTCATCCCCCTCTCTCTCTCTCTCTTTTCTCTCACTCTCTCTCTCTCTCTCTCTCTCTCTCTCTCTCTCCTCTCTCTCTCTCTAATTCCCCCTATATATATATATATATATCTCCCTCCTTATCTCTCTACTTTACCCCTCCTTCTCTCTCCCCCCTTTTCTCACTCTCTCTTTCTATCTCCATATTTCTACCTTTCTCATTCTCTTCTCTTCTCTCTTTTCCTTTCTCTCTCCCCCCCTCTCTCTCATTCCCACTCTCTCTCTCTCTCTTCCCTCTCTTCTTTCTACCCTCTCTCTCTATCTTTCTTCCCGCTCTCTCTCTCTCTCTCTCCTCTCTCTCTCTCTCTCTCTCTCTCTCTCTGCAAGACATGAGTAAAATAGTAGAACAGGCTCTATGCTCTAACTTTAGTAGGTCAACCAATCCAAGAGAAGGAAAATTATTATCATTTTATCTTATATTTAAAATAATAATAAATAGAATACATGAGTACATGAACAAACTCCTGGCCGAAACACGTGTTAGTAACTCGGATTAAATCTATTTTATCCGTTCAACATTTTTCTCTCCTTTATTTATTTTTCCTTTCAACACATATATATATATATATATATATATGTGTGTGTGTGTGTGTGTGTGTGTGTGTGTGTGTAAGTGTGTGTGCGTGTGTGTGTGTAGATGGATATTCCCGCGCGTTTAATTAAGATTTTAAACATGCACTACATAGACATTTCTTTTGACATAGGTCAAGGTCGGGCAGCCAGTGCAGATGCAGCAAAAGATGAATCCGCGAGACGCAAATAATTGGCGTTCATTCTTTTTAGAGTTCCACTCTAGATTCCAAGATGGAGAAATCGATTGAGAACTTCTTGTTTAATGCAACACAAAATATCTTAATATAATGGAGATTGGTGTGTGTTTGTCTCTCTGTCTGTAACTGAAACTATATTACAACTCAAGTCACAATTCAGTTATTTCCCATAACTCCAACCTAAAAAAGGGGAACCATTCTGATTGACTGATCAATTATTCATTTATTTATTGATCTACTAGGAAAAAAGAAGACGGGGTTAGGGTTCAGGGTTAGGGTAAGGTTAGGGTTTAGGTTTTAGGGTAAAAATAATGGGTAGATTAATCCACAGATAAAATTCATTACGAGTGGTTCCCCTTTTTTAGGTTGAAGTTATAGGAAATGACCACAATTCCCTTGGTTATTATTTATGTCACATTCTCCATGATTTTATTTTTATTAAACCTCAATTATCAATAAAATTGTTTCACATTATTAATACTGTTGAGAATATCTAGTACCCCACGTATACGGGTTAGGCACAAGGCCCTATTAATGTTGGACCAACCTACAAGCCGTGACTCATGGGTGGCGGGTGCAAAAAATGCGTTGATCCCGTTCGGTATTCCCCTCAAGCAGGCTTCTCAGGCACTGGGTAATAAACCCGGCCCTGCCCCTTTAAATCGAGGGGGCAGGTATTGCCTGTGGGTTTAACCCGTGGGATCAACGCCGTGATTTATACGGTCCAGGGCCGAAGCCACTATCTACATACTAAAAGTAAAAGTAAAGTCGTCGGGGCGGCCTAATGTCGCTATCAGCCAATCAGCGAAGGAGATAGCGCTAGCAAGGAGATTGTTTTTGCTTCTGAGGTGGGCGCCAATACCGTCAGCTCCTTACTTTACCGCACAGTGCTACTCATAGCTGAGTTGGTGAGGGCCGGTATCGAACTAGGAACCTTGCGGTTTTAGCCGAAGCTCTAGCTAACGCAGCCCCTTTCATACCTGAGTTAGCAAGGGCCGGTATCGAACTAGGAACCTTGTGGATTCTAGCCGAACGCTCTACCGACTGAGCTAACCCAGCCCCATTCATACGCTGAGTTGGCGAGGGCCGGTATCGAACTAGGAACCTTGCGGTATCTATTCTCACAGCTGTATAGTTCGCTTGCAACATCATAAACTGAAAATTGACATTTTTTGAAATTAATGAAATAGATCACTAATTAGAACTGAGCCTATTCTAGTAGTGACTACCCCAAGCGGATTTTTGACAAATCTGAATTCAGTTTTCCTTCTCCTAGACCGGTTGCCAAACCAAGGTTAAAGAGCCACACTGCCCTACCATTTATCCATAGAGTAGTTGGATTCATACCTTTCCCAAGGGTATTTGCGTTATGTTAATAGCTTCGTCCAGGATTTGAACTCGGTTCGACGAGAACATTTTCCACGACTCTAACCATTACACCACGTGCCTCTAATAATTTCTCTCGTGTGACCTTATGCCATACTTTACTCTTTAAATTAATGAACTAGATCACTAATTAGGAGTTTTCCTTCTCCATGACTGGTCAAAGAGCATAGTCTGCCCTACTATTTACCCATAGCTGACGACTCCATTTCCTACGATTCTAACCATTACGCGCCTCAAACAACTTCTTTTGTGTGACCTTATGCCATACTTTACTCTTAAGGCGTTATGAAAAAAATGGCGGATCCTATTCCGTTATTCAACGTCCGATTGGATATAAATATATAAACGAATAAGCGCGGGAATAATCGCCATTTTGAAGTCAAAGGCGGGAAAAACGCGATGCCAGTGTTAAGTCGATTGACCATGCATCATGGGTGAAAATTGTTGGTTTTGTCTCTTTTTTTTTGTGGGTTGTTTTCTTTTGGGGTCTGAGCGGAAGTGAGCATGTCAGTATCGCTCACTTATATTCGGTATGAAGTCTCGCGAGACATCTACCAGCGAGAATAGAACGAGATTAAAGCGCAGACGAAAAGATATAAAATAAAGAAGAAAAGAAAAAGAAAAAGAAATAGAGGAAGAGAGAGAGGGGAGGGAGAGGGATAAAAGTTAAAACGTTGGTAGTAGGTAAGATAATAACTAAAAATAAAAATAAATGCTAAAACGAGAAAGAAAGAAAGAAAGAAAGAAAGAAAGAAAGAGAAAACATAACATTTTGGAGAAAGTAAGAGAAAAACTAAGAGAAAAAAGAACAAAGAAAGAAAGAAAGAAAGAAAGAAAGAAATAACATGAAATCTTTGAGAAAGGCTAGCTAAATACTGTAAAAGAAAGAAAGAAAGAAAGAAAGAAAGAAAGAAATAACATGAAATCTTTGAGAAAGCTAGCTAAATACTGTAAAAGAAAGAAAAAGAAAGAAAGAAAGAAAAAATAACATGAAATCTTTGAGAAGCTAGCTAAATACTGTAAAGAAAGAAAGAAAGAAAGAAATAACATGAAATCTTTGAGAAGCTAACTAAATACTGTAAAAGAAAGAAAGAAAGAAAGAAAGAAAGAAAGAAAGAAATAACATGAATCTTTGAGAAAGCTAGCTAAATACTGTAAAAGAAAGAAAGAAAGAAAGAAAGAAAGAAGAAAGAAAGAAAGAGAAAAGAGAAAATCTTGTAGAATAAAATATAGAAAACTGTTAAAGAAAGAAAGAATAGAAAGAAAGAAAGAAAGAAAGAAAGAAAGAAAGAAAGAAAGAGAAAAGAGAAAATATTTAGAAAGTAAGATAAAAACTGTTAAAGGAAGGAAGAAAGAAAGAAAGAAAGAAGAAAGAAAGATGAATGAATGAATGAAAGAAAGAAAGAAAGAGAAAACATAAAATTTGGAGAAAGTAAGATAATCACTAGAAAGAAGAAAGAAAGAAAGAAAGAAAGAAAGAAAGAAAGAAAGAAAGAAAGAGAAAGAGAAAATCTTCTAGAAAGAAATATAGAAACTGTTAAAGAAAGAAAGAAAGAAAGAAAGAAAAGAGAAAAAGAAAGAAAGAAGATAAAATCTTGAAGAAAGTAAGATAAAAACTGTTAAAGAAAAGAAAGATAGAAAGAAAGAAAGAAAGAAAGAAAGAGAAAAGAGAAAATCTTTTAAAAAGTGAGATAAAAAACTCTTAAAGGAAGAAAGAAAGAAAGAAAGAGATGATTAATTTCTGAATAAATATATATTAGCAATATTCATATAAGATGAGAAATCAATAAATGTGTAGCCTGACATGATTAACTGAAATTTGATTTCAAATATTCACTATAACATTCGATCTATCTTATCTGTATTCACTACTGAATTAAATATATTGACAAGGAAGGAAATTTTATTGAAAAATAATCTCTTTTCCTTTCTCTTTCACTCTCTTTCTTTGCTTTTTCGTTTCCTCATCTTTTTCTTTTTTTTCCTCTCTCTCTCTCTCTCCTCTCTCTCTCTCTCTCTCTCTCTCTCTCCTCTCTCCTCTCTCTCTCGTTCGTTCTTTCATTAATTTTCTTTCTTCTTTTTTCATTTTCTTTTTCTCTTCCAACAATGCTCTCCTTCTACCAACAATGCTCTTTCTATCCTAATAAGGCTCTTCCTCAATCAACAATACGCTTCTTCTACCAACAATGTTCCCCCTCTTCCAAGAATGCTCTCTCTCAATCAACAATGCTCTCCTACAAGCAACGCTCTTCCTCTTCCAATAATGCTCTCTTTCTACCAACAATGCTCTCCTTCTATCAGCATTACTCTCCCTATCCTAACAACGCTCTTCCCCCAAAAAAAAATTATTTCCTTCTACCAACAATTCTCTCACTCTTTCAACAATGCTCTCCTACCAAAAATGTTCTACCTCAACCAACAATACTCTCCTACTATCAGTAATGCTGTTACTCTCCCAACAAGGATCTCCCAACAATGCTCTCACTTTTAACAATGCTCTCCTTCTATCAACAATACTCAGTATCTACCAGCAATGCCCTCACTCTCCCAGCAATGTTTTCACTCTTTCAACCTTGCTCTCCTTCTACCAAAAATGCTCACCATCTACAAGCAATGCTCTTATTCTTTTAACAATGCTCTCCTTCTACCAGCAATGCTCTCCTTCTACCAGCAATGTTTTCACTCTTTTATCAATTCTCTCCTTCTACCAGCAATGCTCTCCTTCTACCAGCAATGTTTTCACTCTTTTAACAATTCTCTCCTTCTGCCAACAATGCTCACCTTCTACCAGCAATGCCCCCACTCTTTCAAGAATGCTCCCCTTCTACCAGCAATGCTCTCACTCTTTCAACAATGCTCCCCTTCTACCAACAATGTTCTCACTCTTTCAACAATGCTCCCCTTCTACCAACAATGTTCTCACTCTTTTAACAATGCTTTCCTGCCCACAATGCTCACCATCTACCAACAATGCTCTCCCTTCTATAATATTTATCATTCTCCTAACAATGTTCTCACTCTTTTAACAATGCTCTCCTTCTACCAACAATGCTCACCATCTACCAGCAATGTTCTCACTCTTCCAACAATGCTCCCCCTCTTTCAACAATGCTCTCCTTCTACCAACAATGCTCATCATCTACCAGCAATGCTATCACTCTTTCAATAATGTTCCCCTTCTACCAACAATGTTCTCCCTCAACCAACAATACTCTCCTTCTACCAGTAATGCTGTCACTCTCCCAACAATAGTCTCCCAACAATGCTCTCACTTTTAACAATGTCCTCTTTCTACCAACAATCCTCACCATCTACCAGTAATGCTCTCCTTCTATCCAACAATGTTCTCACTCTTCAACAATGCTCCCTTCTACCAACAATGCTCCCCTTCTACCAACAATGCTCCCCTTCTACCAACAATGTTCTCACTCTTTCAACAATGCTCTCCCTCTCCAGCAATGCTCTCCCTCTCCCAGCAATACTCTCCTTCTACTAACAATGCTCACCATCTACCAGCAATGCTCTCCTTCTACCAACAATGCTCTCCTTCTACCAGCAATGCTCTCCTTCTCAGCAATGCTCTCCTTCTACCAACAATGCTCACCATCTACCAACAATGCCCTCTCTGTCCAGCAATGTCTCCACTCTTTCAACAATGCTCTCCTTCTACCACAATGCTCTCCTTCTACAATGCCCTCTCTCTCCCAGCAATGCTCTCCTTCTACCAACAATGCTCTCCTTCTACCAACAATGCCCTCTCTCTCCCAGCAATGCTCACCATCTACCAACAATGCCCTCTCTCTCCCAGCAATGCTCTCACTCTTTCAACAATGCTCTCCTTCTACCAACAATGCTCTCCCTTCTATAACATTTATCATTCTCTCCAGACACAATTCTATTCCCTTTTACCCGGGAACATATCGCACTAAATATAACAACTGATTAAATATCACCTACACAAAATCCATGTTCTTCTTCTGATGCAAATGGATGAAACGGATTTCACAAAACATTGCAATGATGGTGGCTTTTGCTTCACTTGGTTTCTCTCTTTGAATTTAGAGAAGAAGAAAAAAAGTACAAACAAACCGCACAGACGATCGTATTATAAACAAACACCCACACAAATATATCAAATAAATTTGTCTGTAATTCACATAAAATTAACAGTAACGAATGGAGGGCGCCTGTATTTAATTTAATCTGATTACGTCTCGACAGCAGCAGCAGCATCAGCAGCAGTAACATCCTATACATCCTGTTATTTGCCCTGTTTTTTTTGTTTGTTTTTTTTTTGTTGTTTGTTTTTTTTTTTGTTTTTTTTTTTTTCCAATTCAGTCTTTGTTTTTACTTACTTCAATCAGTGTTTTATTTTATATCATTACTCATTTCTTTAACGTCTGCCCCTACCTTCATATTTTCTTTCTTTCTTTCTTTCTTTTCTTTTTCTTTTCTTTTCTTTTCTTTCTATTTCTTTCTTTTTGCGCTATTCTTTCTTTCTTTCTTTCTTTCTTCCGTCTTTTCGTTCTTTCTTTTTTCTTTCCTTTTTCTTTCTTTCTTTCCTTCTTTTTTCTTTTTGCATTGTCCTTTCTTTCTTTCTTTCTTTCTTTCTTTCTTTATCTTTCTTTCTTTCTTTCTTTCTTTCTTTTTCTTTCTTTCTTTCGTTCTTTCTTTTTTTTTCTTTCTTTCCTTCTTTTTTCTTTTTGCACTGTCCTTTCTTTCACTCTTTCTTTCACTCTTTCTTTCTTTCTTTCTTTCTTTTCTTTTCTTTCTTTCTTATTGCTATTGTTGTTTCTTTCATTTTCATCTCTATTTTTTCTCTTTCTTTTTATTACGACTGTTATTTCTTTCCTTCTCTCTTCTTAATTTTGTTCCTTTTTTTCAATCTTTTTTTTTCTTTTTCTTTATTTTTGCACTGTCCTTTCTTTTTTTTCTTTCTTTCCTTCGTTCTTTCTTACCTTTCTTTAGTCTCTTCTTTATTCTCTTTCTTTCGTTTTTTCTTTCATTTTCTTTATTCTATCTCTATTTTTTCTTTTTTTTATTACGGCTGTTATTTCTTTCCTTCCCTTTTGTTTCTTTTTCAATCTTTCTTATTGGTTTCTTGGGGTTTTTTTTTTTGGGGGGGTGCACTACTCTTTCTTTCTTTCTTTCTTTCTTCACTGTTAATTCTTTCTCTTTTTATGAGTCAAATACATCTGTTTAAAAGAGCTGGATTAGCTCAGTCGGTAGAGCGTTCGGCTAGAAACCACAAGGTTCCTAGTTCGATACCGGCCCTCGCTAACTCAGCGTATGAAGTAGCACAGGGATCTGTGTGGTAAAATAAGGAGCTGGTGGTAGGTGTGGCGCTCTACCTCAGACGCTAAAATAATCTCCTTAGTCTAGCGCTAGTGAAAAGGGGATATACTCCCTCGCAGATTGGCTGATACCGACTTTAGGCCACCCCGACAACTTTACTTTTACTTTTACTTTACATCTGTTTGAAAGTTATCAGGTTTCGTTTGGTATATTTAATGGCATATTAAATATTCGTGGGTTATTTAATGCCGAAGCCATCCTTGTAGAAGAACAGTAGTGGTGCTATACCTTATATAGAGGGGATCGTACTTTTCCCAAAGCAAAACTGGCAAAGACCAAAATTCAATAGAATCCTCAACCTATTTTTGTCCGAGAGTGGGTTAAACAAAAACTTTATACACTTCCCTTTTTCATAAGAAAGGATAAATCAAAATATCGTTGGGTTGGCTTAAAGCCACCCATCAGCTCTACACTTTACCGCAGAGATCCAATCTGAGCCAGAGCCGGTATCGAACTTGGAATCTTGTGATTCCCAAGCGGATTCTTTACTGATAGATAAAAGATTTATTTTGAACTTTTTTAAATCCCGGGCCACGCCGAGTAGCTCTGCTAGTTTATTGATATTTTCTTTTAAAACAATTCTTCATCCTGGTTTAACTTTTCGTTGTTTTCTCTTTTACTTTTTTTCAGGGTTTAATATATATATATATATATATATATATATATATATATATATATATATATATATATATTCTCTTCTAACTTATTTTTCTCGTCCTCTTTCTTTCACATTCTTTTTTCTTTGTTGCATCCTTCTTTTTCTCATTCTTTATCCCCCCCCTCTCTCTCTCTCTCTCTCTCTCTCTCTCTCTCTCTCTCTCTCTCTCTCTGCTCTCTCTCCTTTGTATCTCTCTCTCTCTCTCTCTATATATATATATATAATATATATATATATACTTTTCTTCGAACTCTCCATGATTTTTTTCCCTCCGCCTTTTACTTTTGTATTTCACCCCCTCTCTGTCTGTCTGTCTGTCTGTCTGTCTCTCTCTCTCTCTCTCTCTCTCTCTCTAAGAGTCATGTTCTTGTGATTACCTGAAGATGCCGTATTAATACGGTTGAAATAAATTATTGTAATGAAGCAAGTTTAGAGTTTTTCTTCATTTACTATATATATATATATATATATATATATAATATATTATATTGTTCGAATTGACTATGATTATTCCCTCCGACTCTTACTTTTCTACTTCTCTCTCTCTCTCTCTCTCTCTCATTCACTCACTCTCTCTCTCTCTCTCTCTGTCTCTCTCATTCACTCACTCTCTCTCTCTCTCTCTCTCTCTATATATATATATAATATATATATATATATATATATATATATTTATCTATCTAGTTTTTTTTTCGAATTGTCAATGATTATTCCCTCCGTCCTCTTACTTTTCTACTTCACCTCCCCCCTCTCTCTCTCTCTCTCTCTCTCTCTCTCTCTCTCCTCTCTCTCTCTCTCTCTCTCTCTGTTTTGTTTTTCTATTCTTTTCTTTTTGTCTACTCCTTCTGTTCTGTTTTCAATTTAAAGGGGTTTAAATTCTGCCCTTTAGCTTCCAGGAATTAACAACACATTGAGAATTCGTTCATTTAATAACGTGAGAAAAACCAGCGTAACTTTCCGGTAATCAAATGAACTTTCTGTTCAATATTATTCCGATCGGTTGAGGGACTTTAACAAACAAACAAACAAACAAAAATTTAAAAAAATAAAAATAAATAGAATAAGGATCTGAATTTTAATATAACACGGGAGTTGAATTTTTTCGATGGAAGCCATTCGCTTTCGTTATAGAATTCAGAAAACGTTTTCCCGCTAATCAATTTAAATTTACGCAAATAATTAACAACAACAAAAAAAAAAAAATAGTTTAGATTATCTAACGGCGTAAATGCAAATATTGTTATTTTTATTCTTTGTTTCAAAACAATATTTTCTCGACTTACATTTTCTAATAAATATGAATGCAATAATCTATACAGTGGTACCTTAAGTTACGAGTGGCCCAAATTACCAGTGTTCCAAGTTACGAGCTGTCAGTCATCGATTTTTTTCAGAGGGAGAGAGAGAGGGGGAGAGAGAGAGGGGGAGAGAGAGAGAGGGAGAGAGAGGGGGTGGAAAGAAAGAAAAAAAGAAGGATGCAACCAAGAAGAAGAATGATAGAAAAAGTGAGGATGAGAGAAATGAGTTAGAAAGGGAGAGAAAATTACAAAGCAAAACATCCACCGTAATTTGGGGCCCTTGTAAATCAATATACTCATATATATATATACATATATATAATATATATATAAGTGCTTAATTGGAGTCGTACCTAATTTTGAAATTAATTAATTAATAATGAATTAGGCGGGATACCTATTAATGTATGGCTAAACAAATCGATTTGTTTTAGCCATACATTTATAGGTATTCCCGCCTAAATTCATTATTAATTAATTAATTTCAAAATTAGGTACGACTCCAATTAAGCACTTATTCTCCCAAAAATTATCGGCAAAAAGCCATTCAAAACAAACCGTGTTTATATATATAATATATATATTATATATATATATATATATATATATATGTATATATATACTGTAGTGTGAGATGGTCACTATTACAGCTTTTGCTGGAATGGTGTACCAAAGGCAGTATTAATTGGTAGAGTGCTCAATATAAAATAGAGCTGTTATATAATAAATAAGATAAATATATAGGTTTTACATATCTATTTATTGGGTGACAAAGGAACATTCACAACCATATTGGTTTCATGCGATGCATTCACCAGGTGAAGATGTTTCAAATGAAACATTTGAAACATTTGAAACATCTTCACCTGATGAATGCATCGCATGAAACCAATATGGTTGTGAAAGTCTTTGTCACCCAATAAATAGATATGTAAACCTATATATTTATCTTATTATATTATATACATATATATATATATATATATATATATATATATATATATATATATATATATATATATGAAAGTACGTAAATAAACACTGTGTTTATTTGATATAGCTTTTTAGCCGACAATTTTTGGAGGATATGTGCTTAACTGAAGTCATACCTAATTTTTGAAAATTAATTAGTTAATAATTAATGAATTTAGGCGGGCATATATGTTCAAATGTAAGGCTAAACAGATCGAGAAAATGTCAATCCCTGACTGCAGCTCGAAATGTACATTCAGGGATTGACATTTTCTCGATCTGTTTAGCCTTATATTTGAACATATATGCCTGCCTAAATTCATTAATTATTAACTAATTAATTTTCAAAAATTAGGTATGACTTCAGTTAAACACATATCCTCCAATATATATATATATATATATATATATATATATATATAGAGAGAGAGAGAGAGAGACTTTTTGACACACCTTATATTCTGAAAAAGTTAACATTCTATTTATTGTTCATTTCTATCTTGGTAACTACAGCCTCAAACTCAGCACTTTTATGACACACCTTGTATTCTGAAAATTTAACGTTCCATTTATTTTGGTAAATACTGCTTCAATCTCGATATTTTTATGACACCTTGTATATATATATATATATATATATATATATATATATATATATATATATATATATTATTATAAGGAGATGTGTTTTTCTGTCCGTAACCGAAACTATATTCCTGCTCAAGTCACAATTCTCTTAGTTATGACATCACATTCTCCATGATTTTATTTTTATCTAAACCTCAATTATTAATAAATTGTCTTACATTATTAATACTGTTAACTAAGTCTACATACTGACAACATACAATATATTTTATATATACAACAAAATAGCGGTTTACAGTGTGAACTGGAAGGCTAATTTGCATATTAATATTAAAAAATCGAATTTAATTAATATGTGCTTAGTATTATTGATTTCTAACTGTTTGGTTTTATTTTAATGAATATAAGCAAAAATCTCTTCAATGAATCTTAAATGAAATCCATTAACAAGAAAAAATAACTGTCATTTTATTCTTTACTTCCTCTTTTAACTAAATACTTAAATTAGAAAAAATAACAATAAAAGACGAGAGTGATGGAAGAGTAAGTTTCAGTTGTTCTATTTTTTATTATACTCCCTCTGTTTCAAATCTTTTATTATACTCCCTCTGTTCCAAATCTTTTTATCTGCATTCTTATTTAGTTTCATTAGCCTTTCTAATTTAATACAATATTTTATTACATTAAAACTTAAATACTTGCACCCTACGGAGGGTGCGTATATTTGCTAGTATATATATATATATATCACCAGATTGAGCTGACAGCTTGGATTCCCATTAATTCTCCCTCACCACCCGTCCCTACTGATCCTGGCAAGTCTTCCGCACGTTCATCCAGTATCCGCTCAGAGCTGATTAATGTAGGTTTTTGCTCGTCGGTCTACACTGATGTGTCCATTCTAGGTGTCCACAAAAGATCGTCACTTATGAGTTCGTTCTTGCTTTTCAAACAGTTTTCAGTATGTCTTGTTAATCTTTGTGTGATAGAAGGTAAGAGGTCGTACAGCTGTTCTTTTTTGGGGTTCCACTTCTAGAATTTGTTCAAGACAGCAAGTAGCTGTGTACTTCCTATCTAGCTTTTTTTTTCTAATAGTTAGAGTCCAAGAAGTGCAGTCATACAATAGCACTAACACGGCTACAGCTTGGAAGTGACAGAACAATATTAAAAAAGATTTTTAAAATGGCCTTAAAGAATCTATTAATAATGAAGATTCGGTCTCCATTTGTCTGTAACCAAAACTACGCCACTGCTTACGTCACAATACCCAAAATCGTTCCCTAGCACCTATATGATTTTCCTAACCCTATTGCCCTTATGGCAAGCCCCAGCCCCTTTTTATCATATGGGTGCTAGAAGGCTGTGGCTGCGGGTCTACATGTCTGGGAATGACGTTAAACTCTATCTGATGGTGAGGTTCCAGTTCTGGAGGTTTGGGGAATGTGGAGCACCCCTTCATCACCATTGCTCCCTGGTCCACTCTGACCCGGAGTGGTAGTACATGTTAGGGTCCCATCTATGGGTTAAATAGAAAAATGTATTTATAAAAAAATTGTATTATCCATTAAGAATTGATTTATTTGAAAACTTTATTGGCATTAAATGACCCACTGAAGTTGATATGCCGTAAAACAAAACAAACCACACCAAAATCGCTAATACATAGAATAAAGAACAACTCTGTAATTAGATTAAAAATTATTCTTTACTGTCGCCCTTTTTTTCAGTAACGAGTTTGACTAAAAAGTTTACAAATAAATAAATACCTTTGATTGTGTGTAAAATTTAAGTGTAAAATATTTAAGATAATTATTTAATTACTAATTAATAGATGCACGCAATATTTTATTTGAGGGGGGGGGGGGCAGAACTAAGTTTCCATTTCAAATTGTTTTATTTATTTATTTATTCATTTATTTTTTTTACTCCTTTAATAAATTTGATGATTTTACTTACTTATGATACAAACCCTTTAACATTGAATTCTAAACTCACACCCCTCTCAAGCAATATCTTTCAAAAATTAAATTTTACACTGCCTGGAGGGTGTTTTTGTTTTGTTAGTCATATTAATGGAATCACAGGAAGGGATTGCATTAACAGTCAACACTGACGTCCAATTTGCGAGCATCTAGAAACTCATCACGTACACACCCATTCATTCTTACGTTTATTTTGGGCAAAGAGACGGATTATATTTTTGCAGCGGATGATTAAAAAAACAAACTGTGCTTCGGCGCTCATTTCCCTTGTACTTTTATCTTGTTTCCCGCATCTCATGACCTTGACAAAGAAAAACACAGGTAGGAATACAACTCTTGTTTGGTGTGAAGGTTTTTTTTCTTTTTTTATCAGATCCAATGCTGAGAGCACGGATTATTTGTTACGATAAACCTACATAAGCTAGTAAAGATAAATACGGCATCAGATGACGCAGTTAGAGCTCAATGGTGAAAGCATTAACCGAAAAGTCGAGAGGTTCGTTCTAATTCCAGTACCCAGAGTCAGACTGAGGACATTCTATAAATTCCTTCTATGAAAAGTAAATGAAAGTGAATCCGATAGTATGAATTAGACATTTTTAGAAAAAAACAAACAAATGATGTTATAGTTCGCTGACAGAAATCTGTTTCGACCTTTTTATTAAAGCGGTCTTCATCAAGAGCGAAATATTTGTGATGGAAAGACGGGATAAGTAAACCGTTACAAACAGCAGGGGTACAAACGAACGTTCATGTTCGGAGCCGGAATTTTTTTTTTTTTTTTTAATTTTGAAAATGCATATTCTATTTTAAAAATAATTTTTTTTTTAAATCATAAGCATTATAATCCACAAGAAAACTCAAAAGAGTTTGTTGTAAAAATATATAAAAAATGTATAAAAAAAAGTATAAAAAATGTTCATGATTCCAGCCACAAAAAAGCAAGTTAAAAGTCCACAGCACAATTGAAGAAGGTGGAAAATTTTTCAAGGGATTTGTAATGTTGACAAATGTTTCTTCTATGTATTAAAACTCTTCCATTATGTATTTGTTGTAGCGGGTGGTGGGCGTGTTCATTGGCTTATACTGATTGTGGTTTCCCTATTTAAGAGTTCGAATTTTTGTGAAGTTTATTAGAAGCAAAATGTCAATATAAGCAGCACGTATCTTTGAAATACCCGAAGTTCGCATCTGCGTATTTCAAACATACGAGATAGAAGTATATCGCTGTAAATAAAAATGTGTTTCCATATCTTTGTTCAACTATCGTCAAAAAAAAAGAGAGTTCTCGTACGCGGTTATCTCCCACACACCCCAGTTTTCAAAATTAGGTATGACTTCAATTAAGCACATATCCTTCAAAAATTGTCGGCTAAAAAGCCATATAAAAAATAAACACATTTGTTTGTTTACTTACTTTCATATATATATATATATATATATATATATATATATATATAAAGGATATCTACTGAGTCAGACGAACCTACTATTAGTTTCGCATAAAGCTCTTCAGGGCTAAAATCTGACTCCTGGTTGATGTTTGGTAGTATATTTTTACAATCAAACTCTCTGCCGGGTTTTTTCTCTCCGCAAGGATCTACCAACACGCTTGGTATATTAAATTATATATATATATATATATAATATATATATATATATATATATATATATAAGTCATCCACAGACACGTGTTTCGGCGTTTCACACCTCTTCAGTGTGGCTAGACACAGCTATCTTTGGCTAGGGTTGAACTCAGACTGACCGTTTGGCAGCCTGATATCTAATCCCCTCGTCCACTGACAGCTGTAGCGGGGACTGGTGTTTTTAAACTATCAAGTACATAGGTTTGTTTATGTATTTAAAGGTCATAGAGAGATTAAATTTCCGGGGAAACGATCATTGCTTATATGCTTAGTAGTGAGAGTTAATTTAAATTACCAATTAGAGAGCTCATACCAAATTTATGGGAGCATATATTCTAGTGAAATTTTCTTTGGGTTAATCACTTTACTTTGTAATGTCCGTCCGAAGAGACTGGACTCTTAAGGAGTTTTAGAAATTTCTTAAATGTTTTTTAAAAGCCTTGGTCGAAATAAGTTTATAACGGAATGATGTTTTTTTAAAAAGTTTTTTTTTCTTTCTTTGAAAGTTAAATATTGCTCAGTATATAATCTAATTTATTGATTATCATACATTGAGCTCTCTTTAGCAATTTATAAAAATCCTTGTATGAATATATGTTTGCACCTACAAATGCATGCAGTATGGTTATACAGTCAGATTTTGAAGATCCCAAATAGAATCATCCCTTAATACCAGTTTTGATACCTTACACACCACACACACACACACACAAACACACACACACACACACACACAATATATATATATATATATATATATATATATATATATATATGGCTGTAGAAAGACACACATAGAAAATATAAGATACTATATATATATATATATATATATATAATATATACCCTTTCCTTTCATTCCCTCTTTCTATGTCTCTCTCATATACGATCACGCACACACGCACACACACACACACACACAACACACATATATATATTTGGAGGATATGTGCTTAATTGAAGTCATACCTAATTTTGAAAATTAATTAGTTAATAATTAATGAATTTAGGCGGGCATATATGTTCAAATGTAAGGCTAAACAAATCGAGAAAATGTCAATCCCTGAATGTACATTTCGACCTATTAGGTCTCACCAGCAAGGTTGTGGACATGGGAGATTGCTCCGTGTGTGACTCGAAACCTCGATTGCCAAACGGAGCAGTCTCCCATGTCTATAACCTTGCTGGTTATATATATATATATATATATATATATATATATATATATATATATGCAGACATCAGTACATATGTACTATCTGGAAAAGGCATACGCCCTACCTGCTTTGTTTACCAATATTTGGGCATAAGTTTTCTAAATTACATGTAAGTATATAAACACACACACACACACACACACACATATATATATATATATATATATATATATATATAAATATATATAATATATATATATATATATATATATATATATATATGTACGTATGTATATATTGAGAGTGAGTAATACGTATTTGTTTTGTTTTGAGAGTGTATGTGTTCGCTCTCGAACTCATACAATAAATTAACAACATTGTTGCATCTATTATCAACCTTGTCATACAAGTAAATGGCGGGAAAGTAAGGGCGGGAGATATTAAGAGAAGTTTTCTTTTAACATGCGTGTAAACAATCTTGTCGCTTTTTTTCTTTCTTTCTTTCTTTTTTCTTTTTTCTTTTTTCTTGCTTTTTTTCTTTTTTCTCTCTTTCTTTCTTCCTTTCTTTTTTCTCTACCTCTTTTTCTTTCTTTCTTTTTCCCTTTTTTTTCTTTTTTTCTCTTTCTCTTAACATGCGTGTAAACAATCTTGTCACCATTTTCTCTTTCTTTTTCTCTTCTTTTTTTTTCTTTTTTTTCTTTTTCTCTCTTTCTTTCTTCCTTCCTTTTTTTTTCTCTCTCTCTTTCTTTCTTTCTTTCTTTTTTCTTTCTTTCTTACTTTTTTTTTTCTCTTTCTTTCTTTCTTTCTCTTTTTTTACTCTCTATTTACGACGATGTCGAGAATTGAGCAGGAAACGGAAGAAATTGGCTAGAAAATAAAGTGAAAATCCGTTCCTTCCTGCCCCGCGTAGTATTTGTTTGTTTAGTGGTACATAGAAGGGGGAGGGTTGGTAGGGGCAGTGGGTAGGGGGAGTCGATGTGAGGGTGGGAAGTCGTGGGGTGGGGTATTCTGCGTTGTTGGTGTTTTTTTTTTCGTTTTTTTTGTGTGTGTTGTGGCGATGATAAAGAAATATGAAGTTTCTTCAAACAGAACCAGCTCCTCCGCGTTCGCTAATCTCGATGCTCTCATCACCTCCACGCCCATCTGCAACACACGTACCCGATTATTTCATCCCAACCCTCCTCCTACTCCTACTCCTCTCCCCCTCCCCTCCTCCTCCTCTATTCACAATGTCCTCTCCAGCCCCAGGAAGACACCTCTTCATATGTAACAGCATCCTTGGAGATGCGTGATGTAATTGTTGGAGTTTGTAAAAAAAATGGACTCGTCGACCTGAGTTCAAATCCCGGACGAAGCTGTTTGCATTTCACATAGCGGTAATACCCTTGGAAAAGGTATGAATCCAACTACTCTCCCTCTATCCATAGGTAAATAGTAGGGCGGACTGGGCCGTTTAACCATGGCTAGGTAACTAGTCTTGAAGAAGAAAAACTCTGAATTGAAACCTGTACTGCTTAAGAAATTGACCTTGTGTCACATCCTGCTCGTGCGGAGGGGCTGGAATATACATAAGGGTCGGTTTAGTTCAGTCGGTAGAGCGTTCGGCCAACTCAGCGTATAAGTAGCACAGGGACCTGTGTGGTAAAGTGAGGATCTGATGGTACGTGTGGCGCTCCACCTCAGATGGTAAAATAATCTTGTTGGTCTAGCGTTAGTGAAAAGGGGATAGACTCCCTCGCAGTCTGGCTGATACTGACATTCCGATATATATATATATATATATATATATATATATATATAAAGAAAATTTGAAAAAACAAGTGTTCCGAAAATAGGATGAATTTAATTATCGATGTTTAAACATTTCGGTTTCATTAAACCTTCATCAGGATGTATCTTGGGGTGAAGAAAATGATGAATATTTTTATAGATGCTAGGAGATGAAAATCTTTTTAGTTGTGTAACTGTATTTGATCAGCGTTATATTTTTGAAAGGCAAGTCGCGAATATATATATATATATATATATATATATATATATATATAGTGTGAACAAAAATTATTATTTAGACAATCAGGAATATTTCTTGTTTGTTGTTTAATCTCAACTAGTTTCGACCTTCGGTCATCTTCAGGAGAAAATTTATTATTTGAAGAAATTGTTGATATATAATATATATATATATATATATATATATATATATATATATATAAGAAAATAATATATATATATATATATATATATATATATATAATAAGGCATCCAAATGACTGGTAGTAAGGGATGATATCACCTGGGATCCTCAAAATATCATTGTATAACCATAATGTATACTCCTGTAGGTGCGAACATATATTCATACAAGGATTTTGATAAATCCCTAAAGAGAGCTCAATGTATAATAATCAATAAATTAGATTGAATACAGAGCAATATTTAATTTTCAAAGAAAGAAAAAACCTTTACAAACCGTCATTCCGTAATAAATTTAATTTAAAACATTTTTTTTTTTACTAGCAAATATATGCACCCTCCGGGTGCATGTATTTAAGTTTTAATATAATAAAATATCATATTAAATTAGAAATGCTAATGAAACTGAATAAGAATGTAGATAAAAAGATTTGGAACAGAGGGGGTATGATTGAAAAATAGAACAACTTTGAAACTATTCCATCATTTTCCCTTACTCCCGTCTTTCATTGTTAAATTTTCCTAATTTAACTGTTTAGTTAAAATAGGAAGTAAAGAATAATATTAGTTATTTCTTCTTGTTAAGGGATTTCTTTTAAGATTTATTGAAGAGATTTTTGCTCATATTCATTGATGAAAGCAAACAATTAGAAATTAATAATACTAAGCATATATTTATTAAAATCAAATTTTTAATATCAATATGCAAATTAGCCTTCCCATTCATACTGTAAACCGCTATTTTGTTGTATATATAAATACAATTGCATGTTATTAGTATGTAGATATGGTTAACAGTATAAGTAATATAAGACAATTTTATTAATAATTGAGGTATAAATAAAAATAAAATCATGGTAAATGTGACGTCAATAACTAAGGGAATTGTGACTTGAGTAGTGATTTAGTTTCGGCTTCAGACAGAAAAACACACAATCTCCATTATAATAAGATGTTGAAATTTCTGGTTGAAATAAATTTATTACGGAATGACGGTTTGTTAAGTTTTTTTTTTCTTTCTTTGCAACACACATACCCGATTATTTATCCCAACCCCTCCACGTCCTCTTCCTTCTCTTCCTCAATTCACAATGTCCTCTCCAGCTCCGCCTCGAGTCCATGACGACACCTCTACATTTGTAATAGCATCCTTCGTATGTTTGTAGACATCGCATATTAATTATTTGGCGATTCCAGATGTTTTTATTCGACAGCCAGGAAATAATCATCTCCTGGCCTTTCAATATTGCTTGCTTTATTTTTCTTTCTTAAATTTGGTTTGTTTGTTTGTTGTTGGTCTTTTTTTTGGGGGGGGTGTTTAATGGCATATCAAACATCGTGGGCTATTTAATACCAAAACCACACTTGTAGAAAAACAGTAAGTAAAGTAAAGTCGTCGGGGTGGCCTATTGTCGGTATCAGCCAGACAGCGAGGACGTCTATCCCCTTTTCACTAGCGCAAGACCAAGGAAATTATTTTTGCGACTGATGTGGAGCGCCACACCTACCATCAGTTCTTTTATTTTTTATTTTTTTTTTTTTTTTTGTTTAATGGCATATCAAACATATTGCGCTATTTAATACCCAAAACCACAATTGTAGAAAAACAGTAAGTAAAGTCGTCGGGGTCGACTATTGTCGGTATCAGCCAGACAGCGAGGACGTCTATCCCCTTTTCACTAGCGCGAGACCAAGGAAATTATTTTTGCGACTGATGTGGAGCGCCACACCTACCATCAGTTCCTATGGTTTTTTTGGGGTTTTTTGTTTAATGGCATATCACACATCGTGGGCTATTTAATACCAAAACCACACTTTTAGAAAAAAGTATGTAAAGTAAAGTCGTCGGGGTCGCCTATTGTCGGTATCAGCCAGACAGCGAGGACGTCTATCCCCTTTTCACTAGCGCTAGACCAAGGAAATTATTTTTGCGACTGATGTGGAGTGCCACACCTACCATCAGTTCCTATGGTTTGTTTTTTTGTTTAATGGCATATCAAACATCGTGGGCTATTTAATACCAAAACATCACTTGTAGAAAAAAGTATGTAAAGTAAAGTCGTCGGGGTCGCCTATTGTCGGTATCAGCCAGACAGCGAGGACATCTATCCCCTTTTCACTAGCGCTAGACCAGGGAAATTATTTTTTGCGACTGATGTGGAGCGTCATACCTACCATCAGTTCCTTACTTTACCGCACAGATCCATGTGCTACTCATTCGCTGAGTTGGCGGGGTTCGGCATCGAACCAGGAACTTTATGATTCCTAGCCGAACGCTATACCGACTGAGCTAAACCGGCCCTTAGTGGTACTGTTTAACCCATAGAAGGGTGGTGCGGGGGTTTATACGTTTCTCAAGTGATGAGGACGCTGGGAAACAGTTCGTGTAGATATTGGCAACACTATTGTGTTAGTTGTGCATGTGTCTGTATCTGGTCTTTATACGAGGGTAATACCAAAAGTAAGGTCTCCAAAGTGATACAATACCCGTCTAGAAATCGCAGAGTTCTGTGTTCGATACGGGTCCTCGCCAACTCAGCGTATGAGCAGCACAGCTGGGGGGTAAATCGGATTTGTGCGATAAAGTGGGATGCTGCCTGTAGATGTGGTGCGCAACTCCGCAAACATTACTTATATATATATATATATATATATATATAATATATATATATATATATAATAGAGATAACGAGAGAGATGCGTATGAATTATCTCTCAAACACTCACAAATATATATAAATATATATATATATATATATATATATATATATAATATATATAATATATGAGGAAAAATGAGTAAAGAAAAGAATGTAGATGGATAAAAAATGAATTTAATCGATTCACTTAATCGATATCACTTACACATGTGTTTCGGTCAGTTTATCAAAATGTATACGGATTACGCTATTATTATTATTATTAAAATAATCAGATGAAATTGAAATAATGATAATAATAATAATAGGAAAAATGTAAAAATATTTCGTACACAGAGAGATTTTTTTACGACCTTCATCAGAGTGAATTTTTATTTATATATATATATATATATATATATATATATATATGAGGGAAAGAGAGGGAGAAAGAGAGAGAGAGAGAGAGTGAGAGAGAGAGAGAGTGAGAGAGAGAGAGAGAGAGATGTGTATATATGAGCTATCTGGCAAAGGCATACGCCCTTCCTTCTTTGTTTACTAAAACAAGCTTAGAATCCCCGGTAAGGACGTCTTCTTCACTTTATTCCCCCCATTCCGATCTTCAAGATTGCTCTTTCAAGGGCCACTCCTAATGTTTCTCGATCCATATTGGACTCCCCCATCCGGTTGACGCCCTCAAACGCCCAAGTACAGAATCAAAGAGATAAAACTTGAGCCGCTTAACTCGCAACCATCAAGATGTTTCTCTAAATTTAACTTCTTTTCTTCTCAGCTCGTCAACTAACATGATACTATCGACTAATGTAACAACGATTTGAAAATTTGAAACTGGGATATTTTGCACTTGTCAGTGTTGATTCTTCAGAAGGATGAATTTGAGCACCAACAAAATGTCCTTAGCTGCTGAAACGGGAAGGGAGATCTCTCTCTCTCTCCCTCTCTCCCCCCTCTCTCTCTCTCTCTCTCTCTCTCTCTCTCTCTCACACACACACACACACACACGCACATAATCCAATCTTTCTCTTTGGTCTCGTAGATAGAACAAACATATATAAGGAATAGCTATTCAAGATATATATAGAGAGGTGGAAAGTGACAGACAGATTGTGAAGTAAGAGACAAGTGAGTTTTTAACTTAATTGCAAATTACGACTAATTAGAACCAAATTAAATGTAATTTTTTCAAACATAACTTAATCCTAAATCTCTCTCTCTCTCTCTCTCTCTCTCTCTCTCTCTCTCTCTCTCTCTCTCTCTCTCTCTCTCTCTCTCACACACACACACACACACGCACATAATCCAATCTTTATCTTTGGTCTCGTAGATAGAACAAACATATATAAGGAATAGCTATTCAAGATATATATAGAGAGGTGGAAAGTGACAGACAGAATGTGCAGTAAGAGACAAGTGAGTTTTTAACTTAATTGCAAATTACGACTAATTAGAACCAAATTAAATGGAATTTTTTCAAACATAACTTAATCCTAAATCTCTCTCTCTCTCCCCCCCCTCTCTCTCTCTCTCTCTCTCTCTCTCTCTCTCTCTCTCTCTCTCTCTCTCTCTCACACACACACACACACATAATCCAATCTTTCTCTTTGTCTCGTAGATAGAACAAACATATATAAGGAATAGCTATTCAAGATATATATAGAGAGGTGGAAAGTGACAGACAGAATGTGAATTAAGAGACAAGTGAGTTTTTAACTTAATTGCCAATTACAACTAATTAGAACCAAATTAAATGGAATTTTTGCAAACATAACTTAATCCTAAATCTCTCTCTCTCTCTCTCTCTCTCTCTCTCTCTCTCTCTCCTCTCTTCTCTCTCTCTCTCTCCTCTCTCTTTCTCTCTATCTCTCACACACACACACACACACACACACATACACATAATCCAATCTTTCTCTTTAGTATCGTAGATAGAACAAACATATATGAGGAATAGCTATTCAAGCTATATATAGAGAGGGAGAAAGTGACAGGTAGAATGTAAGGTAAGAGACGGGTGAGTTTTTGACTTAATTGCAATTTACGACTAATTAATAATACGACTAACATAACTTAATCCTAAATCTAAGGAATATTTTGGGGTGTGTTTTGTGTCATTAAACTATATTAGTCCCTTGGCAACTATTAATAAAAATACACTCTAGTTATCTGTATATGAATTCTCATTTTCATTATTTGTACGAATGTTATCATCTTGCAACACCCTCTGGTTTAATATGAAAGCGTTAAAATCCTCCAAGATAAAATGCAAAAATGTCTAACGCCAGGGAAAAGGAAACTACTCCCTCGCTGTTCGTCTGATATCGACAATAGACCACTCTGCCAACATTACTTACGATGTCACAATCCAGCGCATTATCCACTTCGCCACGAGTACTCTCCCTCAACCCCGTCACCAACTTTTCCTTGATATCATTCGAAAATATTCAGAGAATAAGTGTTTCTATACTGAAAGGAAGAAAAAAACGAAGTAATCTGTCAGCTTCCATTAAGGGGATAGACTCCCTTGCTGTTCGACTGATACCGACAGTAGGCCACTCGGCCAACTTTACTTACTTAGGCAACTAGTCTAGAAGGAAAACTCTGAATTCAAAACCTGTTGTCTTCATCTTCATTGCTATCTGTACAACGATTCGGCCGATATGCCCTCCGCAGATAATACTAATCATCAAGCCTCATCTCAAACATTCAGAGAAACTGCTGTACTCCTTTAGAAATTGACCTTGTGTCACACCTCGCTTGTAGCTTTGGGTAAATATATGCTTCTAAAATATTAAGGTGATATTTTGACCGGCTTCTTTGAAATGAAATCTGATTTCAAGACTTTCCGATTTTACGGGAAAGAAAAAATGAGAAATATTTCCCCGGGTATTTAAGCTTCTTCTCTTTTTTTTTTTCTTTTTTTTTTTTATTTTTGTTTTTTGTTGTTGTTAATTTTTTTTTTTTTTTGGGGGGGGGGGATTTTTTGATCAGTACATTCACCGAGCTTCTTCAGATATGATACATACCTCCTTAAGCAAAGAATATCTTCTACTTTTTTCTTTTCCCTGTGACGTAAAATAAGTAGACCTATCATTTTCAGACAAGAAACTATATCAAGAGTCTCTTCCGTACAAAAAAAAGAAAAGAAAAAAAAAACAATGATGAAAATTACGTTACGCAATGAAAATTGTTTACCACAAAAAAAAAATGCAGCGCCAAAATTAGAGGTTGAGCCTCCATGGCATGGTGGCTAACGTGCTTGACTGCGATATCGTAGTAAGTGAGTTCGAACTCCAGACAGGCTATCACGTTCATTTCATCGGACTAATAACCTTGGGAAAGTAATAAACCCCCCTAATCTCTCCAGCTATGAAGGAAATTGTACCTCTATTGTTCTTCTACAAGGATAGCTTGAACATTTGACGTCGGTTGATATACCAAAAGACAAAGAATTCAAACCACACCTACAGCTAGAGCTATGTCTACCATAATAAGGAAGCGCGTGGTGTAATGGTTAAAGTCATGGGAAATGGACTCGTCGCCCCGAGTTCAATTCCTGGACGTGGTAATTGCATTTCACTTAGCGCTAATACCCTTAAGAAATGTATGAATCCTACTCTTCCTTCAGCTATGGGTAAATAGTAGGGCAGACTGGGCTCTTTAACCTTGATTAGGCAATCGGTCTAGGAGAAGGAACACTCTGAATTCAAACCTGTTGAACCTCGCTTAATAAATTGACCTTGTGTCACATCCTGCTCGTGCGGAGGGGTTGATATATATATATATATATATTATATATATATATTTGTGTGGTGTGTGTACCATATAGTCTATGGTTAGTCTCCTCATCATTCTAACCATGCTGCTCGTGCGGAGGGGTTGATATATATATATATATATATATATATATATATATATAATATATATATATGTCTACCATATAGTCTATGGTTAGTCTCCTCATTATTCTAACCGTGGATTAAATATTATTTCAATATGTCACATAATTGATAGGTACCTATTAATTGTGTACGGTAGTGTAGTTAAATCAAACTAAACGTTTCATGAAAAAAATATAGGTAATTTGATTGACAGATTTTATTTGTATTTGACCTCACCTTTGATTAGTCGGACCCGTGGTAAACTTCTTTTAGGGAAATCCGTTTTTGACTGGCCACGGAACGGCATGTTCGTTTGAGATTAGATGCTACAGTTAGGAAGAACGTTCTTTTGGATCACGTCGAGGAAGCCAAGATAACAACGCCTAAATGGTGACCAGGATGCAAGATATTAGCTAGATGGAGCTACCATTACCACTTGCCGAAGTTAACTTACACCACACAAACTTTCTTTTGGATCACGTCAAAAACCCAAGATAACAACTGAACCCCAACTCAGTACAAGAATTAGACTTAGTTATTTACGAGACACACAGACTCGGATTTATATTTAAAATTACCAAGATGGAGCTACTATTACCATTTGCCCATGTTCACTTACACCACACACGTAAGAGTTCAAAATGTAGGAAGTATTTGTGTCGCATCCTGTAATTGTCGATAGTTTTGATGAGCGGCGAGGAAAAGACGTTAAATGTAGAGAAATAAGACGATAAGAGATCTTTACGCTGCTAAAGTTTTATTTATTCGATTCTATAGTGGGGCGTCTGAGGGACGTCAACCCTGATGGAGGTGTGTGTGTGGGGGGGGGGCAATGGGGGATATACCAACATTAGGATTGGCCCTGAAAGTGCAATGTTGAAGACCGGAATGAGGAGAATAAAGTAGAAAAGCCATCCTTACTTAGGCACCGAAGCGGAACAAATCGTTCTTTTGCAACCAGATACACACAAATATCCATGAACTATCTATCTATCTATCTATCTATCTATCTACCTATATATATATATAATATTATATATATATATATATATATATATATATATATTTTAATATACCAAATTGTTGGTAAACCAGCAAAATAGTTTGATTGTAAAAATATACTACCAAACATCACCTGGGGAAAAAAATTTGGAAAAAAGAAAAGACCAAGATAATCGTACCAACCAAAAATAATTTGTGGCACAATATTTGGCCAAAAGAAAAAAACAATTCATATATATATATATATATATATATATATATATATATATATATATATAATATTCATAACCGTCAGGAAACTAAAGCTAATAAGTAAGAGTCGGATCTTAGCCCTGAAGAGCACTTAGCGAAACTTTTAGTAGGTTTATCTGACTCATTAGGTTTATATATATGTATCGCTCTCTCTCTCTCTCTCTCTCTCTCTCTCTCTCTCTCTCTCTCTCTCTCTCTCTTTCTCACACACACACACACAACACTCTCTCTCTCTCTCTCTCACACACACACAACACACACACCACACACATCTCTCTTTCTGTCTGTCTGTCTGTCTGTCTGTCGTCTCTCTCTCTCCTCTCTCTCTCTCTCTCTCTATCTATCTATCTATCTATCTATCTATCACACACACACACATACACACACACACACACACACACACACACACACACACACAGATATTCGACCGAGGACAGCTCGTAACTCGGAAAATTCCTAAGTTGGATTCACTCGTAAGTACCATTGTAAATTTGTCTCCCTGTTCAATATATATTTTCCATGTTCCAATATCCGTTTTCCATGCGGTTTTATTTTTTCGCAAAACTAAAACAAATAAATAAAATAAATAAATAAATAAAAAGAATGTTCCCTTTTAATGATTAAATTCCATTTCGTTGGCAACGAACAGTCCACCATCTTCGTTTTCACGCCCGTCTTTTAGAGTGAATCACTAACTGATGATTCCCAGCAGTACGCCATTCCCAGAGACTGTTAAGGTTATTTCTTGATTGGCAGGTTTCCAACGCCACCTGGCGTCAAACAATAACAGCCTTTAAAATTTGCCTCGTTTTCACATTCGACTTTTTTTTTTTGTTAATTTTTTTGTTTATTTTTTTTTTATTTTTACATTTTTTATTTTTTATTTTACGTGACATTTATGCACGGAATTTCTCCTCTCAACCAAGGAAAGATTCCTTTTTTTTTCTTCAAACGCAACAAATAAAACGGCGTTAGCAACATTATTATTATTTAGAAATTCACATCAGAGATTCCTGGTGCCCATTGCCAGGGGACCAAGTAACAACAAGTTAAAAAAAACACTGTTTTTTACTCTAAGGGATGGAGCCACCGTGGCGTAAGGTAAATATGAAAGTACAACGAACACGATTCCCTAACGTCTAGGCATGAAATAACCGTAGACGGGTTGACATGCTATTAAAATCAATCATTCCATCCCTAAAAGGAAGCTGATTTTTATATTTGTTTGGTGGGTTGGTTGGTTGGATTTTACGGCACGTCAACTCTTGTTGAATTATTTTATGCTCATTCCACACAGCTCCAAAATTGGAACTTCACCACAAGATATAGTTTAACGTCTCAGAACACTTAGACCCTCAGTCACCACCTTCTAGCACATATATGATAAAAAGGGTTGGTGTTGCCATAAGGGCAATAAGGTTGGGACAATCATATAGGAGCTAGGGCTTGATGTTACTAGCCGATGAATCGAAGGGGGTCTCTCTGACAACCTAAGGACCAAAATGTCCTGTTGCATGTCAGGAACTGCTCAGCTACCAGAATTCCGTCCTTAAGCCTTACGGGTCTCTACCCACGGCAACAGGTGGCTCCATTAGGGGGGATTGCAGAGGTGCAGTCGGTGTATTCTACAGCCGCAGCCAACAGGGCGTACAACAAAAGACTGTTTCGCTCATTTATGACCATGACAGAGGTTATTTGTAATGACAAACGATAGACTTTGGAAAGCTTCGCCGAAACGTTGTACGAATAACAATGAAGATGAGGACAATAGTCTGAATAACGCAGATAATACTAATCATCAAGCCTCATCTCAAACATTCAGAGAAATAGTATATAATCATACAGATAACAATGAAGATGAGGACAATAGTCCGAATAACGTAGATAATACTAATCATCAAGCCTCATTCTCAAACATTCAGAGAAATAGTATATAATCATACAGATAACAATGAAGATGAGGACAATAGTCCGAATAACGTAGATAATACTAATCATCAAGCCTCATCTCAAACATTCAGAGAAATAGTATATAATCATACAATAAACAATGAAAATGAGGACAATAGTCCGATAACGCAGATAATACTAATCTTCATGCCTCATCTCAAACATTCAGAGAAATAGTATATAATCATACAGATAACAATGAAGATGAGGACAATAGTCCGAAAACGCGAATAATACTAATCATCAAGCCCATCTCAAGCATTCAGAGAAATAGTAATATAATCATACAGATAACAATGAAGATGAGGACAAATAGTCCGAATAAACGCAGATAATACTAATCATCAAGCCTCATCTCAAACATTCAGAGAAATAGTATATAATCATCATACAGATAACAATGAAGATGAGGACAATAGTCCGAATAACGTAGATAATACTAATCATCAAGCCTCATCTCAAGCATTCAGAGAAATAGAGCACGATTCTTTTCTCCGCATTTTCCAAACTCATTCAAAACATCCATCATCTTTTTAACTACACAATTGTTTTTATTGACTATTTTGGCTAGTGAAAAGGGGATAGACTCCCTCGGTGTTTCGCCGATACCGACTTTAGTCCATCCCGATGATTTTACTACATCCACTAGGAAGCTCCCAATTTGATCAAATGTTATCTATTCGACAAAGGTTATTATCTAATCTGAAACCTTGTGGTTCTGAGGTTGATGCTTTACCGACTAAGCTAAACCGGTCCTATTGGGTTGATATCGTATTATAATGGAGATTGTGTGTTTGTTTGTAACCGAAACTATATTACTATACAAGTCACAATTCCCTTTGTTATTTACATCACATTCTCAATGCTTTTATTTTTAGTTAAACCTCAATTATTAATAAAATTGTTTTTACATCATGAAGACTGTTCACCACATCTACATCCTAATAACATGCAATTGTATTTATATATACAAGAGAATAGCGGATTACTGTGTGAATGGGAAGGCTAATTTGCATATTGATCTTAAAAATTTGATTTTAATAAATATATGCTTAGTATTATTGACTTCTAATTGTTTGGTTTTATCTTATTGAATATGAGCAAAAATCTTGAATAAATCTTAAAAGAAATCCATTAACAAGAATAAATAACTGTAATGTTATTCTTTACTTCCTATTTTAACTAAATAGTTAAAATTAGGAAAATTTACCAATGAAAGACGGGAGGAATGGAAAATGATGGAAGAGTTAGTTTCAAAGTTGTTCTATTTTTCAATCATACCCCCTCTGTTCAAAATCATTTTATCTGCATTCTTATTCAGTTTCATTAGCCTTTCTAATTTAATATGATATTTAATTATATTCAAACTTAAATACTTGCACCTGAAGGGTGCATATATTTGCTAGTTATTATATAATTCACTAAGAAATTTTTAAAAAAATAGAAAATAATGTTATTATTCATTGAAGCAATGCAAGTAATTAAGATAGAGTCATAACTTCTAACAAGCTGAACATTTCAAATTTGTCGAAGTTGTCGGTCCGTAAAATGTTGGTCTCACATTTTACACATTTTTCAAATAAATTTTGCGTATTTTTTTTTAATAAATAAATCTTACATTTTTCAAAAGTTTTCTATACGTTTTTGTTTTTTGTCATAAAAAATTGCACATGTTTTCAATTTATTTGGTACAAAGCCTAGAAATAAAATTAAAAAATAAAGCGTACAATAAAAAATGAAAATAATAATTCAAAATTTTTAATGGAATTTGAAAAAGATCAGATCAAATATTTTCCGATCTTTGAATATGATTTTCGCTTAATAAAGATATCAACCTTTTGGGGTTATTTAATGCCAAAGTCACCCTTGTAGAAGAACAGTAGTGGTACTATTTAATAAAGTTTTATTTTTTCTAGAACGGTTGTTTTAGTTTTAATTTTTTGTTCTTTGGTAAGGGCAGGGAGAGGGGTGTGCGGTATACTTAATTTCAGTTCAAATACATCTTGGTTCGTACAGTGAGGCTTAGCATACATCGACTGTATCCCCCATACCTCTACACGCACACAAAAGGGGTATCCTGGGTATAATTATACCCGGTGGTGATACTCCAGTTTCTTTTTAGGTTTATTGGTCTAATAGATTTCATAAGAATACTTGAAACCATATAACTGTGTGCAAATTATTTGTATTAAGAATAGTTACTTGAAACCATATAACTGTGTGCAAATTATTTGTATTAAGAATAGTTACTTGAAACCATATTACTGTGCAGATTTATTGTACTAATAATACTTACTTGGAGCCATAATTGTTTTCTAAGGATAATTATGATTAGTTACTTGAAACCACATAGACGTGTGCAAATTATTTGTACTAGCAAAATAAAAAACGCCCTCAGGGCGATGTAAAATAAACATTACCTGAGGGGATGGGAGTTGAAAATTTAATATCAGCGAGTTTGTATCATAAGTAAAGTAAAATCATCAAATTTATTAAAAGAGTAAAAAGTAAAATAAATTTATTAAAGGAGTAAAAAATAAAAAAATTGAAATGGAAACTTAGTTCTGATAACTTTAAATATATATTAAAATAAAACAAACTATAGATAGACAGGTATGTATTTATCAAAACTTGTTTAAAATACCAATGAGGACTGTCTAACATTGCATGTTCAAATTTTGAGTGAATTTATTCTTTGATGACGATTTTGGGTAATGTGACGTAAGCAGTGGCGGAGTTTTTGTTACAGACAAAAACCGGAAGCGAATCTCCATTATTAATAGATTTACTATAGTTACACGAAGCTATAAGCGTTTACAATGTATTGTTATTATTAGTTACTCGAAACCATATAATTGTCCACAAATTATTTGTATTAAAAATAGTTAGTTGAAGCTATAATTGTTTACTAACAATTATTATTATTAGTTACATGAAATCAATTGTATTGTATTGAGGCTTAGAATATGTCGATTGTAACTTGAAGCTATAATTGCTTACTAGGTTTGGTTGGTTGGTTGGTTGGGTTTTGCGGCATGTCAACCCCTTGGGTTATTTTATGCCGAATACTTCTATTGGTAAAAAAAATGTTTAATGCTAACAAAGTTTTGAAATAATTTCATTTTTAATGGATAGTACAATTTTGTTTATAAACTCATGTTTTCTATTTAACCCATAGATGGGACCCTAATAGGTACTACCACTCCGGGTCAGAGTGGACCAGGGAGCAATGGTGATGAAGGGGTGCTCCACATTCCCCACACCTCCAAAACTGGAACCTCACCATTAGATAGAGTTTAACCTCATTCCCAGGACATGTAGACCCTCACTTACAGTCTTCTAGTCAAATAGATCTATTTGCAAATTATTTTTTTATTATAAAGAAAGGGGGAGAAAAAGGATACGCTACGCAGAAACAATATAATAAGTAAGAAAGAGAGTAGGGGAAAGATAGAGAGAGGGTGTGAGAACGCGAAAGCAATAAAGCTAATCTATTTCGATTGATGAAGAAAAAAAAGATAAAAGAGAGAGAGTGAGAGAGAGAGAGAGAGAGAGAGAGAGAGAGAGAGAGAGTTAAATCAAGATTATTATACTTTTGATATAATGAACTATTTTTCAATAACTCTTAAGTAAACATATCAAGCATTGTAATAATCAAATTATCATAATGTGGTATATCCACAGGTCCTGCTAGTATAATATGTTTAATTACATTAAAACTTAAATACTTAGGCCCGGCGGAAGCATATTCGTTCTAGTACAATTAAAAAAGGGCCGGATTAGCTCAGTCGGTAGAGCGTTCGGCTAGAAACCACAAGGTTTCGTGTTCGATACCGGCCCTCGCCAACTCAGCGTATGAGTAGCACAGGGATATGTGCCGTAAAGTAAGGAGCTGATGGTGGGTGTGGCGCTCCACCTCAGACACTGAAACAATCTCCTTGGTCTAGCGCTAGTGAAAAGGGGATAGACTCCCTCGCTGACTGGCTGATACCAACTTTAGGCCGCTCCGACGAATTTACTTACGATTAGAAAAACAGCCAAACCCAACCAAACCATACCAGAAATCGCCAAATTCAAAAGTAAGGGCCCTGGGCCTTCAAACATATCCCAATTTGATACTTTTTGCCCCAAATGGGTAACCCCGAAATGCAAAAGACATTCAATTGTTTTTCAGGGGTTAACAACATTGATAGATGTTCTTGCTAGTACAATTAAAGAAACAATATCAAACCAAACCATACCAGAAATCGCCAAATTCAAAAGTAAGGGCCCTGGGCCTTCAAAAAATATCCCGATTTGATACTTATAGTCCAAATGGGGCTATAGGTAACCCCGAAGTGCAAAAGGCTATCCATTGTTTTTCAGGGGTTAATAACACACATAGATTTTAAACAACATGAACCGGTCTGAACTGATTTCAAATTACTTTAAATCACAACCTTTTCAAGTGTGCTGACATTAAACTTTTAAAATATTATCTTTTTTTTTATTTCATTGCATTTCTTCTTTTTTTTTTCTCAGACGTAGAAATACGGACGGTGAGTCACAACATAACATCTCGTAGGTCGTCTGTACACATCTCGGCACAAATACTTTAGATGTAATTGTGTTTGGGGTAGGGTCGGGTCGGGTAGATACTGATATTTGCTAACCTTAGACAGGTTTGGCACAAGGCCAGCTGAGAGATGGAGACGGCGACGACAGTTTGCCGAAACAAGCTTGATCTTTTTTTTTTAATTTTTTCAAATCCGCATTCGAAACCCTGTATCTGTTTGGTTAGATTTCTTTGTTTAATGGGCATATCAACCTTCGTGGGTTATTTAATACCAAAGCCGTCTCTGGAGTATAACAGTAAGTCGTCGGGGTGGCCTAAGGTCGGTATCAGCAAATCGGTGAGGGAGTCTATCCTCCTTTTCTCAAGCGCTAGACCAAGGAGATTGTTTTTGCATCTAAGGTGGAGCGCCAAACCTATCATCAGCTCCTTACTTTGCCGCACAGATCCCTATGCTACTCATGCGATGAGTTGACGAGGGCCGGTATCGAACTAGGAACCTTGTGGTTTCTAGCCGAACACTCTACCGACTGAGCTAACCCGGCCCCTAGACAGGGTTAACAACATTGATAGATGTTCTTGCTAGTACAATTAAAGGAACAATATCAAACCAAACCATACCAGAAATCGCCAAATTCAAAAGTTTTTGCGTCTGAGGTGGAGTGCCACACCTACCATCAGCTCCTTACTTTGCCGCACAGATCCCTGTGCTACTCATACGATGAGTTGGCGAGGGCTGGTATTGAACTATGAACCTTGTGGTTTCTAGCCGAACGCTCTACCGACAGAGCTAACCCAAATCTGGGTAGGTGATTGGGGATTCTGACCTTTCCCAAAGGTATTAGTCCGAAAGTCAACATTAGAGCACTACTGGAATTCGAACTTGCTTACTACGATATCGCAGTCGGATACGTTAGCCACTGAGCTATGAGAACCCGCCTTCCCCCAGTTGGTTAATTTTACGGCATCACAGCACTTATTCGTGGATTATTTAATGCCAAATCCACCCTTGTAGAAGAACAGTAATGATAGTAGTTTACACATAGCCTTGCTACGATTTTGCAGCTGAGCACTGTAGCCACTTGACCGGGTTAGAATTATGGGGCGTCAGATGAGAATCGAACTCACGAACAATGATCTGCTAGCCTAGCATGCAAACTATTGCGAAAAAATGCGACATACATACATTAGTACTTACATACTAAGCTTACCTTACTTGGCCACTAGGTCAGAAATATGGGACACCCCTAAAATAATCAAATAATTATTTTGAATATTTTATGCATAAAGGTATTTATTTATTTGTAAACTTTTTAGTTTACATCTTGTAACTGAAAAAAAAAAAAGCAAGAATAAAAAAATAATAATTTTCAAAACTGATCGCAAGATTGTTCTTTATACTATGTATTAACAATTTTGGAAATTGTGACGTAAGCAGTGAGGTAGTTTCTGTTACAGACAAATCTCCATTATTACCAGATTTCACTTCTTCAGAATTTTTCACACCTGCCTTAGCTGGTGGTCTTTCACTGGAGGCTGAGCGACAGCAAGTCGCCTAAGGTCTCCATGACTCTTCTGAGGATTCTAGCCGATTTTAACAATGCTGTTGCTTAGATTTTTTTCACCCTCTTCACAAAAGGCTTGCTTCCTTCGGAGCACCTCATAATAACTCTTTGTCGACCAAATTTTCCCCACGGTTGCATCAAAATTTCTTGGTAAATTCAACTTGTATAATGGGATATTTCAAAGTTCGGGTACGAATGGGTCTGGTAAATACCCACCCGTGGCGACTGGTATGCATCCAACTATTCTCCCTCCAGCTATGGGTAAATAGTAGGACAGACTGGGCTCTTTAACCTTGATTAGGTAACCAGTCTAGGAGAAGGAAAACTCTGAATTCAAACCTGTTAAACTTCGATTAATAAAGGGATATTGTCTCGCATCCTACTCGCGTGGAAAGGTTGGTATATATATATATATATATATATATATATATATATATATTATATATATATATATATATATTGTTTTGGAGGGGGTTTGATACCGTTTTTATTCCTAAATTATTTAGGTTTTTTTCGATAATGGTTGTGGGTGTATTGTTTGTTGGATTGGAGACACACACACACACACACACACACACACACACACACACACAGACATATATATATATATATATATATATATATATATATATATATACAGAGGGAGATAGACAGACAGACAGACAGACAGACAGATAGACAGATATTAACAGACTGGGATA
>CM042160.1:93335260-93342760 GCA_023376005.1 Doryteuthis pealeii | reverse complement strand
AATTTCCTAGAGTACTGTTCATGTCAGAAGTCACCCTAACGCAACATCATGAAGTTAAGAGGTCTAGAAGAAAGCAGCGGCAGTTGTGTATGTATGTGTGTCTGGAGGAAACTCTGAAAATAAAACAATTATACACATTAAATATCACCAGAGCTTGGTTTTTAAACAAAATTAATGAAGATTTGATTTATATTTGTGAAGATAATTGAAAAATAAAAAAATTAACGTCCCATTCATTGTTCATTTCTATCTTGGCAAATACAACTTCAAACTCGGTATTTTTATGACACACCGTGTATTTTTGACAAAAAATAATGTTCCATTCATTGTTCATTTCTATCTTGGTAAATACAGCTTCAAACTTGGCACTTTTATGACACACCTTGTATAATCATATGGGTGCTAGAAGGCGGTGGATGCGGGTCCTGGGAATGACGTTAAACTCTATCTAATGGTGAGGTTCCAGTTTTGGAGCTTTGGGGAATGGGGAGCACCCCTTCATCACCATTTCTCCCTGGTTCACTCTGACCCGGAGTGGTAGTACCTGTTAGGGTGCCATCTATGGGTTAAATAGAAAAATGTATTTATAAAAAAATTGTATTATCCATTAAGAATTGATTTATTTCAAAATTTTATCGGCATTAAATGACCCACTGAAGTTGATATGCCGTAAAACAAAACAAACAAACAAACAAACACCTTGTATATACATACATACACACATACATACACCAGTTTCTCACCCATGTGATTATCTGACAGAGTATGGAATAGAACTCTTTTTCAAAAGAAACATTATTGGCTTTGAAGAAAAAAATAATCAATTTATTTCTTTTCACAAACGACATTTTCTTTTTATCAACAAACAAAACACCGGGTAAGTAAAATGTATGTATTTTTTCCTCAACAATAGCTAAGTAAAATACCTTCTTCAGGGTACTTATCTCTTATTGAAAAAAAAAATCAGTTTAATGCAGAAATCCACCCACAGCACACACACGCGCGTAAACACACTCATACATATATACACATATACACAAATACACACACCAGGCCTACGTATACTGTATCACCAATAACAAGCACCCTTTATTTATAACTATAGCAAACTACATTATTAGAACACACACACACACACACACACACATATATATATATATATATATATATATATATATATATATATATATATATATATATATGAGTATAATAAATGATATATGAAAACAACACAATATGCTGTTAAAGTGAAAAGATTTTATAACGTATTTAATCATTTTCTTCACTTTACAGCATATTGTGTTATTTTTATATTCCTTTTATCTATACTCATACCGTCGGATTCATTTCCTTTCTTTTCGGTCTGCAAGTTGTACAGTGATGGCCCCAAATCTTTTTTTATCCAAAAAATAGGGGTAGATATATATATATATGTATGTGTGTGTGTGTGTGTGTGTGTGTGTTGTTAAATTAATGTTATTGGTTTTTTTTATTGGTATATATTTAGGGTATTATACTACTATACAATTAAAATGTATTTGTTAGGGTTGCAAAGACCAGAACCTCTCTCTCTCTCTCTCTCTCTCTCTCTCTCTCTCTCTCTCTCTCTCTCTCACACCACACCACACACACACACACACACACACACACACACACAATTCTCTCTCTCCAGCATCTATCTACGTATATATATATAATATATATATATATATATATATATATATACCTTTTTACCTCTCTTTGTTACTCTTATCTCTACCTATATCTCTCTCTCTCTCTCTCTCTCTATCTCTCTTTCTCTTTCTTACTCTCTCTGTCTCTCTGTCTCTACTCCTCTGTCTGTCTGTCTGTCTGTCTCTGTCTGTCTCTCTCTCTCTCTCTCTCTCTCTCTCTCTCTCTCTCCTAATGTATATTTATCTATATAGACAGGATCCAAGAAAAAAAACAAAAAAACAAACAAAAAACATTTATACAAATATATTCTAACTTGTATGGGGAATAATCGCAATTTTTTTTTCATCTTTTACACACACAAAAAAATTTCTTTTATTGTTTAGTTCAGTTTCTACAAAATTTGGCTTCTTTGATTCTTTTGTGGCGTCTTTTATGTTCCATTTTAAAACCAATATCCTGCATCTTCGTCTTTCAATAAAATCAAAAACAAAACAAACTAACAAACAAACAGACATACCTTGGACAAAGTACTTTACTGTGCAATCAATAGGAGACCCAACATCTCTGACATTTCTTTCAAATGTAATTTCATGGCCCTCCTCGTCAAACAAGTAACGAGAAGGAGTGAAAAAGAGAGGAAAGAAGCCACCGCAGAAAAGAGAGCCAAAAGGAAGGAGAGACAACAGCTTTCCAACCAACCTAGAGATGCTGGTCAATGGTCTTCAAAAAGATATGTGTAGATCTAAGGGGATGCGGAGATTCATCATCTTCCCAAGGGTATTAGCCCGAAAGTGAACGTAATAGTACGACTGGAGTACGAACGCGCTTACTACGATATCGTATTCCAGAATGTCAGCCACTACACCACAGTTATGAACTTTGGTTATGCTTTTACATACAGATAAAATACAGAACTCTGAATGAAAATGCAAGACCAGGTTGTTGGAAAATTGACAAGGTTAAATTTAACACAGGGTAGAGAATGTTTCTACCCCTAAAGGTGACAAGTAGCTCAACCGTGCTGTGCTCGTGCGTCCTAACCATTCAAATCCCGATCCAAAAGTGTGAAGTGCCCAACATAGACGGGATGGAATGAGCAAACATGAACAGCGTGTTCGCCATCATCTGCGAGAGATGTCTGCGCTGGCTTGGTCACGTCAGGAGGATGGAAAAAGGCCGCATCCCGAAAGACCTACTGTATGGCGAATTGGTAGAAGGCATCCGATCAGAGATTGCCATTCAAAAATTGGCCTGTTCAGCCGATATTATCCTCGTACCCCACTTGTACAAGGTCAGGCACAGAGCCCTATTAACGTGAGACCACCCACAAGCCGAGACTCATGGGTGGTGGGTGGAACCATTGCGTTGATCCTGTCGGCATTCCCCCTCAAGGGATGGGGCGCCTCAGGCACTGGGCAATAAACCCAACCCTGACCCTTTAAATCGAGTGGCAGGTGTTGCCTGGGGGGATGGTCCCCTGGGATCAACGCTATTAATTTAACCTCTGGCAGTTCCCGTGGCTGAAGCTCACTGGACCATGACCGAAGCCCACGAGTCTCTGTTTCGCCACTCACGCAGATGCAATTTTTTTTAAAAATCCTGGACACTACGCCATCGTCTAAATGTCGAGCCTTAACTTAACAACTTTATATACATGTTCTGAGGCGCGTGGTCTAATGGTTAGAGTCGTAGGAAATGGACTCTTCAACGCGAGTTCAATTCTTGGACGAAGCCGTTGGAATTTCACATGGTGCTAATACCCTTGAGAAAGGTTTGGATCCAATTCTCCCTTCAGCTATGGATAAATAGCAGAGCAGACTGGACTCTTTAACCATGACTAGGTAACCAGTCTAGGAGAAGGAAAACTCTGAATTCAAACCTTTTAAAACTCCGCGTAAGGAATTGACCTTGTGTTGCATCCTGCTCGTGCGGAGGGGTGGGTAAATATATATATATATACATATTCTGATAGTGCTTTGTTATTTTCTAAGTAAATGATATTGTTTTTTGGTTCTGCCTGTACAACCTTGAAGTGTTCAGGCAATGAAGAGGTACTCCACATTCTCCATATTTCTTTATCTCCAAGTATCTATGAGTAAGTAATATCATTTTTTTTTTGGTTCTGTCTGTAGAATTTTGAAGAATTACCAATAGGAATTTTATTCGTCTATCTCTTGGTATTGTGAACTATAATATTCACTTTGCATATGACCTGTCAGTTGCTGGAAGAGTTTCAAAGCAATAGTTCCGCTAGATCACCGAAGTTAAGCAGCGATTAGCCTATCCAATGCTTAATTATGTGACCACTTGAGCAACCGTAGGTGCTATAAGCAACTGATAACTTTGTTTATCAAAAATGACTTGATTCGGCATTAAATGAGCCGAAAAGGTTTGACGTGTTGTATAATAAAGCAACCACCAACCAAGTGGCAGAAAGACATATACGAGTGGAAGAATTGATATATTATATATATATATATATATATATATATATATATATATATATATATATGTGTGTATATCATATATATATATATATATATATATATATATATATATATCAAATAATATATATCTATTAGATATTAGATAATATCTATCTATCTATCTATCTCTCTCTCTCTCTCTCTCTCTCTCTCTATATATATATATATATATATATATATATATATATAAGGTGTGTCAAAAAATCGCGATTTTTTGACACACCTTGCATTCTGAAAATAATAACGTTCCATTCATTGTTTATTTCTACCTTGGTAAATACAGCTTCAAACTCGACACTTTCATGACACACCTTGTATTCTGAAATAGATTAACGTTCTGTTCATTGTTCATTTTTAAATTGGGAAATATAACTTCAATCTCGATACTTTTATCACACACACACACACATATATATATATATATATATGTGTGTGTGTGTGTGTGTGTGTGTGTGTGTATTATATATTATATAATATATATATATATATACTAGCAAAACAAAAACACCCTCCGGGCGATGTAAAAATAATTTTTGAAATATAGGCCTGAGGGGATGGGAGCTGAAAATTCAATGTCATAGAGTGTCTACCATAAGTATGTAAAATCTCCAAATTTTTTAAAAAAAAAAAGAAAGAAAGAAAGAAAGACAATTTGAAATGGAAACAGTTCCGATAACTTTAAATATGATATATTAGAATAAAACAATCTATATATAAGTATATAACGCCGGGCATCTATTTATTGAAACAATGAGGATTGTCTAACGTTGCATGCTCACATTTTGAGTATATTTATTCTATGTTATGACGTTGGATCATGTGTTGGGTAATGTGAGGTAAGCAGTGACGCAGATTTTGTTACAGTCAAAAACCGGAACGAATCTCCATTATTAATAGATAGATATATATGTGTGTGTGTGTGTGTTTGATTATATATATATATATATATATATATATAGGGTCATCCACAGACACGTGTTTCGACTTATCAAGTCTCTTCGGTGTGGCTAGATATTCTGTAAGCTACCTACAGCCGGAATTGAAATCCGGTCGGTTGGGTGTCAGTCCGGCACCTTAACCATTAGGCTGTCTTCACTTACAGAATTGGAAGGGGATTTTAACTGTTTTAATACACACATCGCTTTGTGTGTAAAGGCCGCCACAGAGTGCTCCATTCCTTATAGAAAAGAGATAGTTATTAATCCCTTCGCATGAGCAGTATATGACACTAGCTGAATTTCTTAAGCGAAGCATAACAGTTTTCGCTCCACTAGACTGGTTATAATACCATGGTTAAAAAACCCATACTGCCCTACTATTAGCGCTATGTGAAATGCAAACAGCCTCATTCAGGATTTGAACTCTTTTTGCCATGTCTGTCGCTACGATGATAACCATTGCACAACAAACACCTCCGCTACGAATATAGTATACATATTAAAGTGTAATACTCGTATTTGTATGTTTTATTTCATCTTATCTATTTATTCATTTATTTCTAACAATTATATATATTTTATTCTATCTTATTCTATTTTATTATTATCTTGAATGAGAACTGTTACTTTTTGTGCACAGTTTTTTTTAATATAAAGACTCCGCTGTTGTAGGTATTTTCGCTTAGCCTCGGGCTCCCTGTGTTTTGTTTTGTTTTTTTTTTGTTTTTGTTTTTTTGTCTTTTTTGTTTGCTTTTTGGTTTTATTTTCTCGTATTCCGTATTGCGAGCGACAACGTTCGATGTTTATATATTTCTCCATTAAACAAGCTAGATATAGTCCTTAAACAATATAATAAGAAATATTGCCACAAAAAAAAATATATATATATATTGCAAGTATCTGTTCAATTACAAAGACTAATTTTACTTTCCAGTCTCGTTGAAAGACAGTTGGTTAGTACGCTCGGCCATTAACCTATTACGAGATATTACAAAAAAAAAATAGAAAAGAATTCTTGATTCTCTATGAATATGGTCTTATTTTTAAAATAGACGTAGCATTTTAAAAAAAATATCTAAGACAGGCCCCATGATCCAATTATATTCACTGAAACACAACAAAAGAATGTTTTTAATGCCATCGTTGATTGAACAACGACAGTCTGATACGCCCTATGCTGGACCCACGACAAAATTTAAAAAGGAAAAAAAAAAAAAAGAACTATTTTCTTCAGAATTCAGACATCTATTTCCGGAAACTTCTCTGTGTTGGTTAACAAAAGAAATAACAAAGATGTTATGACAATTCAGAAGAGGAATATATATATATATATATATATATATATATATATATATATATATATATATATATATAGTAAAGAAATAACAAAAAAACTTAGAGATTTAGCTTTATAGTCTATTTCAGGGAGCTTAGACAAATAGTATAAATCTCCCCACTCATCAGATGCAAATGATTCGCATCATTCGCATCTGATGAGTCGGGAGATTTAGACAGTTTGTCTAAGCTCCCTGAAATAGACTATAAAGCTAAATCTCTAAATCTTTTGTTATTTCTTTACTTATATATTTGCTCTGTGACTCTAACATTAAGAGCACACATTGAGCTCTCAAACTGCGACTTGGCAATCGAGGTTTCGAGTCACACATGGAACAGTCTCCCATGTCTATAACCTTGCTGATGAGACCTAATATGTCGAAATGTTCATACAGATATTGACATTTTCTCGATTTGTTTAGCCTTACATTTGAACATATATGCCCGCCTAAATTCATTAATATATATATATATACATATATATATATATATATATATATAATATATTAATATTTTGAAGGCCAATACAATGGGTATGAAAAATAAAAACAAAAAGATGTTATTTTTCATACGCATTGTATTGGCCTTCAAAATATTAATATATTATAACATACTTAACAATGCTTCAAGCAAATTAACAATTGCTTATATATATATATATATATATATATATATATATATATATATATATATATATATAGTCAGCTCCCTCCGGAGACTGACTTTTCGTTTTGTATCCAGGTTGTTGAAGCTTGGTTAGTGAGACTGTCTCGTTGCACTGTTTTTTTCCTCACTATAAAGAGATCCAGGCACAGGTATAGCGTGATATCGTGGGATTGTTACGAAATATTATGCGGCGGCCATTACACTAATCAGTCGTTATCTTCGCCACCAAATTCATTAATCCGGCTTGTCTCAATTTGTCTTTGTACCATCGTACCAACGCTAATTTTAGTAACGGCCACTATTAAATGATTCCTACTTTGGGAGAGAGAAAACAACAACGAATTATTAAATTACGGAGTCTTGATACTAGCGACGATGACGACGACGACGACAATGACGAT
>CM042160.1:93327760-93332760 GCA_023376005.1 Doryteuthis pealeii | reverse complement strand
ACGAACCTGAAAAATTTATGTAAAAAATAATTAAAAAGTAAGTGAATCCAATACTCCATAATATCGAGTTCATTCATCTATTTATTATTAATGCTTCACAATAACGCCTAATTTAAAAAAACATTTAAAATATTATATATATATATATATATATATATATATATATATATATCGGCGGAAATAGATTTATAGCTACATATATGACCATATTTAAGCCCTTTTCTTTGATGAATATATTGCTCTGTATATATATATATTTACCAACTCCTCCGCACGAGCAGGATGTGACACAAGGTCAATTTCTTAAGCGGAGTTTAACAGGTTTGAATTCAGAGTTTTCCTTCTCCTAGACTGGTTGCCTAACCAATGTTAAAGAGCCCAGCCTGCCCTACTATTTACCCATAGCTGGAGGGGAGAGTAGAATTCATACCTTTCCCAAGGGTATTAGCGCTAAGTGAAATGCAATTACCATGTCCAGGATTTGAACTCGGGTTGACGAGTCCATTTCCTATGACTTTAACCATTACACCACGCGTTTCCTTATTGCTTATTGTTCTGTATATAATTCCCGAATTATTACACATTGAGCCCCCAACATTGACTATACCAAATTTTGACATTCCGTGAAAAACAATCCCTGCTTGAAATCATTCCTAACACGAATTAACCCGGTTACTGACTTATATATGAATAAATAAATAAATAAATAAATATATATTGAGAACCATTTTTATCCCTAGGCTCAACGCGAAGGAATACATATTACTTGTAACACGGGATTATACACGTAGGGATTGGCATTCTATCTAAGATCAGAATGCAGTAGGATTGATTTCCCGCTCTCGGCACTTCAACGACTTTACATACATAGATTAATCTTACAGTATAGTTTTACACATTAATTACATATCTATCTATACATATACTAGCAAAATATATGCACCCTCCAGGTGCAAGTATTTAAGTTTTGATATAATAATATATCATATTAAATTAGAAAGGCTAATGAAACTGAATAAGAATGCAGATAAAAAGATTAGTAACAGAGGGTATGATTGTAAAATAGAACAACTTTGGAACTAACTCTTCCATCCTTTTCCATTACTCCCTTCTTTCATTGGTAAATTTTCCTAATTTAACTATTTAATTAAAATAGGAAATAAAGAATAAAATTGTAGTTATTTCTTCTTGCTAATGGATTTCTTTTAAGATTTATCCCCGAGATTTTTGCTCATATTCAATAAAGTAAAACCAAACAATTAGAAATCAATAATACTAAGCATATATTTATTAAAATCAAATTTTTAATATCAATATGCAAATTAACCTTCCCATTCACACTGTAAACCACTATTTTCTTGTATATATAAATACAATTGCATGTTATTAGTATGTAGATATGGGTCAACAGTCTTAATGATGAAAAACAATTTTATTAATAATTAAGGTTTAAATAGAAATAAAGTCATGGAGAATGTGATGTAAATAACAAAGGGAATTGTGACTTGTATAGTAATATAGTTTCGGTTACAGAGAGAAAAAACACACAATCTCTATTATAATAAGATATAAAGGGCAGTTGTGTGTATGTATGTATGTCCGGAGAAAACAACGAAACTAAAACAATTTCACGACAAAGTAAATATATATATATATATATATATATATATATATTATCTTATATAATGGAGATTGTGTGTTTTTCTGTCTGTAACCGAAACTATATTACTATACAAGTCACAATTCTCTTTGTTATTTACATCACATTTACCATGATTTTTATTTTTATTTATACCTCAATTATTAATAAAATTTTTACATTACTTATACTGTTGACCATATCTACATACTGCTAACATGCAATTGCATTTATATATACAACGAAATAGCGGTTTACAGTATGAATGGGAAGGCTAATTTGCATATTGACATTAAAAATTTGATTTTAATAAATATATGCTTAGTATTATTGATTTCTAATTGTTTGGTTTTATCTTAATGAATATGAGCAAAAATCTCTTCAATAAATCTTAAAAGAAATCCCTTAACAAGAAGAAATAACTAATATTATTCTTTACTTCCTATTTTAACTAAACAGTTAAATTAGGAAAATTTACCAATGAAAGACGGGAGTAACGGAAAATGATGGAAGAGTTAGTGTCAAAGTTGTTCTATTTTTCAATCATACCCCCTCTGTTCCAAATCTTTTTATCTACATTCTTATTCAGTCTAATTTAATATGATATTTTTATATATTAAAACTTAAATACTTGCACCCGGAGGGTGCATATATTTGCTAGTATATATATATACATTAAATATCCACGGTTCCCGCCTTTTTAGCAAAAATAATGAAGATTTAATTTATATTCGTGAAAATAATTCAAAAATAAAATTCAAACAGTAACAGAATTACTTTTTTGGCATTTAATATTTCAAATAGTGATTTTTTCTTTTCAGAATGTTGTGCCTTTCTTTCTTGACACCCCAACAGGTTGAAACAACGCAAGGTTTTTTTTTAATAGGGATTTTAACGGGGCATCCTGCGAGAATCCAAATGGATAACATACGTGACTTTTTGCCATATATGGTGGACTCTCCTATCGAGAACGATAGATGAGGGTCAGCAGTGAGTGATTTGATTCCTCCCATTGACATGCTGACAAGAAGACATTTTATGTTTCCTCGGGTGTGACAGCAGCCCAGTCCTGCTGCGAGCATGAAGCCACATTGACAAACGAAATGATCCAAGGCAGGAGTTAAATGTTTTTTTTTAAAGTTAGGCGGAGCCGATCTCTATGCTTCAGTCTATTTTGTTCAAAGCTCTTTAGTTTAGCGAAACAGGTCGTACGCCATTCCTTCCGATCCGATGCTAGATCTTCCCAAGCACTCAGGTCAATATCGAGGCGTTTCAAATTGTCCTTCAATTTGTCCTTGAAGCGTAAGAGAGGACGTCCAAATGAACGCTTAGCATTTGGTAGTTGCCCGTAAAATATCTTCTTTGGAAGCCTGTTCTCATTCATTCGGACAACGTGACCAGCCCACCTAAGTTGAATCGTGGCTAGTAGGGTTTCGATACCAGCAATATCACATCTTTTTAAAATTCGTGCTATTTCAAAATAGACACTGAACTGTTAATGATGATCACGTATACAAATGGATAACATACGTGACTTTTTGCCATATATATATATTATATATATATATATATATATATATATATATATAAATTTGATTTGTAGATAAATCTCTTATATATATATCAGATACTAATGCTTTTTTTATCATTAAGAATGAAAAGAAATCCTCATAAAAAACGAGTCCTTTTGTGTATTCACCTTTGATCAGAGCAGGAATATTTAATGTTCAAACAGCAGGCACTTTGAGAATGCACTTCCCTCAAATTTGGGCCGAGTCGAACAGAGTACACGTTTTAAATGTTCGTATTTATAATCTGCTGATACAGCCTTTAATTCCCAGAATCCATTATAGTCATCATCTTGACTAGCTGTCCCCACGGAAATTCAAGCGAATGTATCTATCAATACACTTCCGTAACCTATCGTTCGCGTGTGTAACGCTCACAGCTATATAACATACAGAAGATAATAGGGGGCCCATCCATTAACGAAATAAGCTAGCAGACCATTGTCAGAGAGGTCGATTTTTACTGGGTGCCCCATATGCTAAACAAACCTTAGATTAATAAACGACAACAAGAGAGAGAGAGGGGGAGAGAGAGAGAGAGAAATATGCCTCATTTATGCCGCTAAGATATCGCGAGATAGTTTAAGTTAAATGATACTTAGCTCTAATACCCATGATCATATGCTTTTACTGCATGCTTCAATATCTACATATTAATACGCCTGTACTTATCGTTCGGGTGTGTCACACAAGGACAGTTGACTATAGCGAAAGAACAATTACCTTTTTTTAAAAATCACATTAGTAATTTAAATCCTATGTTTCATTATCCACTTCTCCCTCCTTCCCAACGTCTCTTTCTCAAACCACATCATTCCACTCCCCGCGTTCTTCCCTACCTTCTCTTTCTCCAATTCTAGCGAATATCTATGCAGCTTTCTCTCTCTCTCTCTCTCTATATATATATATATATATATATATATATATATATATATATATATATATATATATATACAGATCCTAGAAGCCATATGCATAACAAATTAAAAAACCTAACATTAATAAAATAGCATTTAAAGTCGGAGACAACGTATTAAATATCTTCAATAACTAACACTTACCTACCCCCCCCCATCTTAAAAATAATAGACTCTCTGAATTTGATAAAAGCATAGATAACAGAACTAAAAAAAATTAACTAAAAACCAAATTACGTAACCCCATGAAGACGACTGGAGAAACAGTCGAAAGCGCTCGGGAAATTAGTATGCAGAATATGATGAATCAACTCGATCCAGATTCAAAAAGGATAGCCAGAAGACGGGAAAAAATATATACAAAAAATGAAAAAAGAATACTCCGGTTGTTCAATAACACTTGCCTTGAGAATATATATATATATAATATATATATATATATATATATATATATATATATTTCGCTACATATTTCGCTTCTTCGTCACTAGAATAATATTTGACTCTCTTCGGCCCCATGATAGAGGGTTTGAATGGCAAACATTATTTCAGTGAAAAAAGTAAAATCTGTAGTGAAATATATATATATATATATATATATATATATATATATATATATATATATATAAAAGAATGAACAAATGATATAAATTCAAATAAGAAATGTTTTTGCATTTAAAAAAAAGTGTTCGAAGGCTATTACGACATTAAAACCCAAAATAGTCTAATTATGCCTTTGATATATTGCCAAACTGGAACGAGAAAGTTGTTGAATGAAGGGAATAGAAGAGTTCTTTAGAAATTCTTTTAATATTCGACAGTGACACTTCCATTTCAGATGATGAATGGCCGTAAATCTTGTCTGATGAAAGAGCC
>CM042160.1:93315260-93320260 GCA_023376005.1 Doryteuthis pealeii | reverse complement strand
ATGCCCCTTCCGATCTGGTCACCTCAAGCCCTTTTTCATTTCATCTTGGACGATTTGGACGGTGCCATTTTTGAACCGAGGGTGTTGCAAGATGATAACGGTCATACAATAGCCACCACGGGTATTCGAACATACAATACCTACGACGGGCATTCGAAGTGACCCCTTCCAATTAATCGATTGGTCAGGTCAAGTCCTTTTCATTTCATCTTGGACGATTTAGACGGTGCCATTTTTAACCAGAGGGTATTGCAAGATGAGATAAAGAACCAACCATTTTGATCGTAACGAAATTGCCGAGTCGATGTGCTACCATTTGAGGAAGGATTCAACAAATTTAGTTGCGTAGGTTTTTGCAAGATGATATGCCAGGAAAATAGTTAATGTGTTTTTTCTTTTCCCTTTTCGTGATGCATAACTCAATTCAAAGCAGAACATTTCGCGCCATCACCATGCCTCTGTTCTCAAAATAAAAAGCAGACGACATTGCCGGGGCTTTTTTTTTTTTTTTTTTTTTTTTTTTTTGGCATCGAATTTTGTATTCAGTTCCGCATTTGTAATTTCCGGCTTGCTCCTGATTATCCATGTTTTTTTATTGTTTGTAATTGTTTATGAAATGGTGAGCCAGTTCGACATGCATTAACGGTTGAGAGATATAAGACGCATCTTTTGTGTCTTTGATTTTGGTTGGTTGGTTGGTTGTTTTGTTTTACGACATTTCAAAACTTTTCTGGTCTTTTAATGCCGAATCAAGTCATTTTGATAAACAATGGACTCAGATCGCGTAAACAGTGATCATAACTGTAAATCAACCACTCTGACCCACCAACAAACCGTTACCCCTTTCCACATTTTTCAATGCTTATATATTTAGAATTCATCACCCAATTAAATATTGAACAGGCTCATTGCTGCTTAACTTTAGTGGTCTGGCAGAAACCAGTGCTTTCAGCGTGACTTGACCGTAATTTAGAATTATGGTGCTTAAAGTCGAACAGCGAGTTCGATCCTTGCTGGATGCCCCATAATTGCGACCTTGTGTCACATCATAACCGTGGAGTAAATACAAGGCGTCACATCGTGATGTAAGTAATGGTTAGTGTTATAGGTGATACACCCTATAAGACTAATGGAATGCGCCGACAGGTTACTATAAGTAACAGGGACAATTGTAGCTTGACAGTAAGCCAATGCGAGTCAGCTCACAATTCTATTTGTCGGACGTAATTCCCACTTCTCTGTATTGTATTTGTCTACTTTCTGTTAATACATTTTCCTACATTTGTTACCGTCGCTTTGTTCTTATTTGACCCCTTAAAACATCACAACAGTTAGCAAGCTAGTTTCACAGATCCATTACTATTGAATAGTGAGTTCGATCCTTGCTGGATGCCCCATAACTGTGATTTTGTGTCACATTCTACCCGTGGAGAACGGGTTGGGTAACTACCCTCTTTTCTCAAGGTTAGGTATTACCCAACCCTTTCGGTAGGATGTCGCACAAGATCGTAATTATTGGACATTCGAACTCACAATTCAGTAGTAATGGATCTGCGAGACTAATTTGACTAACCATTCCACCATGATGGAACGCCCTCGCTCTTGGGAACGTTATGTATCCAACTACTCTCTCCACTCACATCCGCCAGATATGGGTAACTAGAAGACTGACGCACCATAATCTTCTTCTTACTCTTTCACCTTCTACTGCACTAAGATAATTATCTAAACTGGATATTACCTCATGCCCCACGTGTACGGTCAGGCACAAGGCTCTATTAATGTGGGACCACCACGAACCGAAGCTCATGGGTGCGGTGGAAAAATTGCGTTGATCAGATAATTATCTAAACTATCTATTCCTTTCCTTTTTTTTTAGTTTTTTTCATTGGATTTTTTCCTTTAAACCCATAGATGGGACCCTAACAGGTAGTACCACTTCGAGTCAGAGTGGACCTGGAAGCAATGGAAGGGGTACTCACAGTCGCCAAAGTTCCAAAATCGGAACTTCGCCATTAGATGGAATTTAACGTCATACCCAGGACAATAGATTTTGTTAACGCCCGACTCGTACACGAACATTTAGGAGAGGACCCAATTCTATTTACAAGTCAATGTTCTGTTGACGCATCTCTTTGAATTACATATCTTTTCTTTCTTTTTTTTTTTTTACAAACACATCGTGCGTTCGTGATCACGAATAATTCGTTCCAATGTAAAGTTGGAAAAGAATTGTGCTCTCTTAAAACTAGTTTAAATTGTGACAAATGTGCTTGTGCATTCACAAATAAGGTTGGCTTCTTTGTTTAATGGTATATGAAGCAATCCTTGTAGAACAACAGTAGTGGTATTATTTAACCTATTTGTTGGTTGGAATTTAGGGAAATTTGGGGAGACCAAACCATTTGGGAAATGCACAAGCAGATTTATCACAATTGAATCTACTTTGTTTAATGGCATGTCAACCTTCGTGGGTTAATACCAAAGCCATCCTTGTAGAACAACAGCAGGGGTACTATACTATGGTTGGTTGGTTTGTTCGTTCATTCGTTGGCTTTTACGGCATGTCAACACTTGTAGGGTTATTTTGCGCCGAAGACATTTTGCTTTATTCATTCTTGATGAAAATTCAATTTTTTTTTCAAATTCAGTTTTTCAAAATACATTTTTTAATGTTTGGTTGGTTGGCTGGCTGGTTGGTTAGTTCGTTGGTTTTTACGGCATGTCAACCCTTATTAGGTCATTTTATGCGGAATACATTTTGTTTTATTATTTCTTTTTGGGTATTCAATTTTTTTTTCCAACTCATTTTTTTAATACGCATTTTTTATCTGTTTAACCATAGATCCTAACAGATATCACTCCGTAACCCTTACTTGAGAGAATGGGAGGGTTCATATCTTTCCCAAGAGTGACAGTGATATTCACCAATATTGGTTTTGTTGCCCGGTGCCCGGATTGGTTTCTTTGTTTAATGACATCTCAACCTCTGTGGGTTATTTATTTAATATGAGCATGCATTGTGGATGTACAGGAGATATTGATGATCCCAAGTAGAATCATCCCCTACATACCAAGTAGGATGCTTCTATATTATATATGATATATATAAATATATATATATGAGAGTAAGTAAACAAACAATGTGTTTATTTGATATGGCCTTTTAGCCGACAATTATTGGAGGATATGTGATTAATGAAGTCATACCTAATTTTGAAAATTAATTAGTTAATAATTAATTAATTTAGGCGGGCATTGTTTAATGACATCTCAACCTCTGTGGGTTATTTATTGTCAAAGCTATCCTTGTAGAAGAACAGTAGTGTTACTATTTAACCCATTGCCGATGAGATAAAGGGGTTCATGCATATAACAAGAGTTATATTCATCAATGTTGGTATGATTCGGTTTCATTGTTTAATGTTACATCAACCTTTGTGGGTTATTTAATGCCGAATCCATCAGATGCACAATAGTGGTAATATTTATCTATAACTGGGGGTGATGGGTGGGTCTCAATTTCCCAATAAACTTAATGTTAAACCTGAGATAAAAATCAATGATTTTGAATGATGATTAGGGAACTGGCGCTACACAATCTCTCTTCTACTATCTTGCATTGTGCCGTACTAAGCTAAGATTAATAAATGTTAGGCCCAGAAGAATATAAAAGTAAATACTACTACTACTACTACACATTTGATTACCAAGATGAGCATATGTACGATGTTCTACACACCGAACAATTCTTTGTCGAGATTCACTTGTCATGATTATTTTCTATAATTATCGAATTTTATGCGATACGCATTGTAATTGCCTCCAAGTAAAAATAATAAATAATAATAATATATATATATATATATATATATATATATATATTATATATATAATATATATAATAGACTAATATGTATGTAATCTATATAACAGTCATATATATATATATATATATATATATATATATATATATATGAAAGTAAACAAACAATCTGTTTGAGATGGCGAAATGTACATACAGAGATTGACATACAGAGATTGACTCGATTTGTTTACGCTTTACATTTGAACAGATACACTCGCCTAATTCATTAATTATCAACTAATTAATTTTCAAAAATTAGGTATGACTTCAATTAAGCACATATTCTCCATGTGTGTGTGTGTGTGTGTGTGTGTGTGTGTGTGTGTGTTGTCTATCATTATATAAAATTATATATATTATGATTATATAGAAATTAGACCGCGGAATTCCCATATGTTCTGCTAGATGACACTGTTGAATAAGTGAAGAGACTTGCTGTCACATGGTCTCTGGCGAGAGCGGTCCGTGTTAAAGAAATATGGAATAATCATCGATTCAGACTGCAAAACCACAGGATATAATGATGAGGAAAAACACAAATTAAAAATAGACCTCACTCCGGAAATATAGATGGTTGTGCCCATAATATTTGGCGCACTGGGAATAGTGCCAAAATCAATTCTGGACTCAGAAGAAGATGCTTAATATTCGGGGAGACTTGTTGTCACTCTGTCTCCTCAGTGGAGAAGTCAAGAAAGAAAAAATAAAAAAAATAAAAAAACCTCTGAGATTTGAAACAACAGCAGAAACACACACTCACACGTCAGAAGAGAGAGATCTCGTTCTTCCTTGTCAGTTAGGTGAAGAAATGTTGATAGATAGCTGGTGTCGCTGTGGTAGCGAACAACGGGATTACATGTTTATATGTGTATCGTGCTGCTGATTTTTATGGTAGACTGACCGTCAAGTGGTAGGGGGAGCAAACAAACATGGGGTTTGATCGGTTGGCGGGGAAAACGGAAAACGCTAAGAAACATTTCTTAGCTCAATTTCTCTCTCTCTCTCTCTCTCTCTCTCTCTCTCTCTCTCTCTCTCTCTCTCTCTGTGTGTGTGTGCCTTTCTATCACTCTCTCCCCTTCTTTCTCTCTCTCTCTCTGTCTCTGTCTCTCTCTATCTCTCTATGTCCGCCTTT
>CM042160.1:93295260-93310260 GCA_023376005.1 Doryteuthis pealeii | reverse complement strand
TTATTTATTTCTCATATCTATCTATCTATCTATCTATCTATCTCTGTTCATATCTATCTATATCAGTCTGCACATATATATCTTTCGCTTCACGCATCTATCTTTCACAATCTGTCCATACCTTCTTTATTTTCCCCTTTTTTTTTGTGCCTTTTTTAAACTCCTTATACAATAACGGGTCTGTGATTCGCAAAGGTTTTGAAACCACAGGTCTAACTAATTCAATACAAAAGGTAAACCGCCCTGTCGGTGGGGCGTTAGAATGCACCGACTGCACCTCTGCAGAGGGGTAAGACTCCCCCAATGGGACCAAACTGTTGGCCGTGGATGGCCACCCGTGATGCTTAATGATAGAGCCCGGGTGGATGAGCAGTTCATGACCTGCAATACTCCACTTTGGCCCTATCTTGGGCTAGACGGGCGGTCGGAGAGGCCCCATCCGATCAATCGGCTAGTCACGTCAAGCCCTAGCACCTATATGATTGTCCCAACACTATTGCCCTTATAGCAAGCCCCAACCCCTTTTATCATATGGGTGCTAGAAGGCGGTGGCTGCGGGTCTACATGTCCTGGGAATGAGGTTAAACTCTATCTGGTAGTGAGGTTCCAGTTTTTGGAGGTTTGGGGAATGTGGAGCACCCCTTCATCCCATTGCTCCTGGTCCACTCTGACCCGAAGTGGTAGTACCTGTTAGGGTCCCATCTATGGGTTAAATAGAAAAATGTATTTATAAAAAAATGGTATTATCCATTAAGAATTGATTTATTTCAAAACTTTATCGGCATTAAATGACCCACTGAGGTTGATATGCCGTAAAACAAAACAAAATTAACAAAAGGTAAAACCTCATGAAGTATGACCCTGTCTTCTACCACTTACGCCAAACCTGCCAGTTAATTTAAATAGTCGGTGTTAATAGCGAAATGAAGCCGAATTGGTAATTCTAAGCTAATATCAAAATTATTGCATATTGTAATGTATGTAATAGGATACGTTCGTTTGTCTGGGTAGGCACCTTCGGCTGAGGGGCAGGGTCATCAAACTTTCTAAAAAGAGCCAATAGCGTGACTTAGGACAATAAAAATCAGGAAATTTACTTATTTGTCCCCACGTAAAATCGATGATTTGGAAGCGTAAGAGACAATGCAATTTCCTTTATGAAAAAAAAAAATTCCTTGAGGGGGAATTTATAGCAGACAATAATGAGTGATATATACATTCTTTTCAATGCTTTCTTAGTTTATTAAGGACTTGAATTACAATTGTTATAACCTTTACCCACACAAATTTTGATTTATATATGTCGGTACCTTCTCCGTTCACTAAGGACGATGGCGGGACCAGATGACCTTTAGGCACCCCTTTTTCGATCTCGTTTCTTCAGGACATTTTTTATTTTATTTACACCGTCAAAATCCGGTTGTTTGTTAAAGGGTTGGGGTTAGGAATTAGGGTTAGGGTTTAGGGTTAGGGGTTAGTTTTATGATTAAAAAAAAACTCTAAAAATCATCTGTTAACAAACAACCGGATTTCGACGGTGTAAATGAAAAAATGTCCTGATGAATCGAGATCGAAAAAGGGGTGCCTAAAGGTCATATGGCCCCGATGACGTAGTGTCCAAAATAAATGAATATATATTCATTTATTTTGTGTTGGTCGATCTGACTAAAATCTATTTCTAATCTAAACCGGAAGAGGGTCTTCTCCACCGATTCTCACGGTGTCCACCGGAAGAATCAGGACTGAGGTCAAGCCTTGTCATTCAATCCTTCAGGGCCGCCGGCTGCAACTTATAACAGCCATTTTAGTTTCTACACTACTGTACACCAATATTAGGAATCTAATAATTATGTAACAATAGATTATATATACTGGACACCAGCACCACTAAAAACAAGAGCTGTCAAAGGATGGATGGGCTCCAGGGGGGAGCCAACGTCCATCCATATCGATAGTAGTAGGATTGGGATACTCAGATAAATCCCCAAATGGGGTAGTTGGGACTCCTTAGCCTTAGACGGCAATCCATCTAGACAAGAAAAAGCCTTTCATAAAACTTCCGTTGTCCATTGGTTATATATATATATATTTACCAACCCCTGCGCACGAGAAGGATGTGACACAAGGTCAATTTCTTAAGCGGAGTTCAGCAGGTTTGAATTCAGAGTTTTCCTTTTTCTAGACCTGGCTGCCTAACCAAGGTTAAAGAGCCCAGTCTGCCCTACTATTTACCCATAGCTGGAGGGAGAATAGGATTCATACCTTTCCCAAGGGTATTAGCGCTAAGTGAAATGCAATTACCACGTCCAGGATTTGAACTCGGGGTGACTAGTACATTTCCCATGACTTTAACCATTACACCACGCGCTTCCTCCATTGGTTATATATAACTTGTTCCAATCAAAGGCTAAGGGAGTAATCCCCGAAACCAAATATGGAGCTGGAGTCCTTAAAGGTGGTGTGATGCTGAACTTTAGCGCTATCCAGCAACTCCTGCGTTGGCAAGCTGCATTGTTTTTTTGGGGGGGGGGTGCCACCCTTTGTACTACAAAGGCAGTGGTGAGAGGGTTTACCTGTTGCTTGGGCGGCAGTACATCCTCCATATCAACCCGCTTAGGCTACATAGTTCCCTCTCTTTTAACACTATGCCATCGTCTCTAGTGGACGGGGATGAATGCCAATGATATACTTATAAGAAAACCCATATGTAAATCAGATCTCTTTGATGAGATAAAGTGCATGTGTGCGTACCTATTTATATCTTTTCTCTCTCTCTCTCTCTATATATATATATATTATATATATATATATATATATATATATTTACAGGCTGCCACGAATGGTGATCGTTAACTCAATGTTCAGTCACATCGACGATCTAGAAAACATATAATTATTTTAAAAATTGATTTTGAACACCCCCCCAACACACACATTTACACACAATATATCTCTCTCTCTATATATATATATATCTTTGTAAGCATATATATATATAATATATATATATATATATATAGATAAATCTAAGTCAGACGAACCTACTATTATTCGCTTAATGCTCTTCAGGGCTAAGATCTGACTCTTAGAGTTAGATCTTAGCCCTGAAGAGCATTAAGCGAAACTAATAGTAGGTTCGTCTGACTCATTAGATTTATCTTATTATTTGCTCTACTTAAGTATTGAGTACTTTTTTACTTATTAGCTTATTCTCCTGGCGGTTATATGAATATATATATATATATATATTATATATATATATATATATATATATATATATCTTATATACATATATATACATATAAATTGTTTTTTTTTTCTTTTGGCCAAATACTGTACCAATAGATTATTTTTTGTTGGTATGACTATCTTGGTCTTTTCTTTTTCCCAAAAATGTTTTCTCCCCGGTTGATGTTTGGTAGTATATTTTTACAATCAAACTATTTGCTGGTTTTTTTCTCACCGCGAGGATTTACCAACACGCTTGCTATATTAAATTATATATATATATATATATATATATATATATATATATATATATATATGCTCGCAAATATATACATGTGTGCGTATAAACACATTGATATATATATATATATATATATATATATATATATATATATATATATATATATATAATTTCTACTGTATTCAGAGCATGAATAATAGTATTAAACTTAACGCAATTTCCAGACCGAATAATGAAAGAAAAATAAGTTTTATTTTCAAATCGGACAAACACATTGATATATATATATATATATATATATATATATATATATATATATATATATATATATATATATTATTTACAAATCAGACAAATATGTTTAGATTTGATTCTAAAGGAAATAAAACTAAATTTCATCGAAAGAAAAAAAGTTAACCAAATATTGGTGAAAATAAATCGATTTTTTTTTGTTTTTTCATCGAACTGAAAAAAACTTTGCCTCAAAATTCAATGCGAAATCTTTCAGTGCAAATTATAGGAATATTTTGTTTTTTTTTTTTTTGTTTTTTTGTCAGCAAACTCAGCAGGTTTTCTGGAATAAATGTAATGCATAAAAAAATATGTATAGAAAAAAAAATGTTTCATTGCATCTCTCCAATTAGAAAATGTTGCTTATAATGGGACAATAATAACGCGTTGAGCTAGAAAAAATATTACAACTACTATTACAATTACTACTACTACTACTACTACTAATATACAATCCTCCTTCTACTACATAAAAATGTGTCCTTGTGCCAGAGAAACGATGTTATTATTCGGATAACAAAAGAAACTAAAAATAAGTGGACTTATTCATAAAAAAAAAGAAATGCCTGAATGATCTTGTGTGTGCAACACCATAAACAAGCCGGTCCAGAATATTTTACCGCGCGCTTGCGGACTAATTTAATTACTAAGATACACATGCTCTATCACCGATATTGAGCTTTTTTTAAATTTTATTTACAAGTATAACAAGCATTGTTATCAATTCTGATATTTCTGACTGACGAAAATTAGGTCGAGTTTCGATTCCGGCTGAGGCAAAATGCAAAGTCTAGCCGCACTGGAGAGCTGTGATACAGCGAAGCAGTATTGTACGTGGACAACTCTCTCTCTCCCCCCCTCTCTTCCCCTCTCCTCTCTCTCTCTCTCTCTCTCTCTCTCTCTCTCTCTCTCTCTCTCTCTCTCTCTCTTACTCTGTCGATGTTTGTCGATGTAGATTTAATCAAATCAAGCTTCTTCAAACATGCAGGACCTTCCTCAGTATCGTTTATTATTTATATATCATGCATCTGTTCGTTCGCACCAGACATCTGAGACGTACTGCTAGAGAACGGGATCAAAGAAGCCATTAAAAAATGAAAAAAGAAAAAGAAACTTACATCGTAACCCTAACTTCGAATTTTGTAGGTAAGGAGGCAAGTTTATTGTTTTTCTTGTGGACACTTGTTTTATCATGCCCAATAAATCGTAGAAACCTATAAAATTATCAATATCTGCTCTCAAAATTAAGGAACGGCTCAGGCTGGTGGGTGTGCTGTTGGTTGGTTAGATTTTACGGCATGTCAGCCCTGTTGGGTTATTTTATGCCAAGACGTTTTGTTTTATTCATTCTCGATGGGTATTCAATTTTTTTAGTTTGAGTTTTGTTTAACGGCATATCAACCTCTGTGGGTTATTTAATGCCAAGGTTATTTTGGATTTCAGTCTTTAAAGTAGTGGTTCTATGGAGATAATCGGTTATGTTCTGTTATATCTTGTTGAAAAGGTTGCTTTTTTTTTATAAAATTTAAAATTTTTTCAGGGTTTGTATTCTTAAAGATGTCTCTCGGTTTCTTGCTTGATAGTAATTGGCGCGGATATGTTTAAGTCTAAACACATTTTTTAAATTCATTTTTTTTATTCAACCTATAGATATGACCCTAACAGGTACTACCACTTTGGGTTAGAGTGGACTTGGGAGTAATGGCGATGAAGGGGTACTCCACATTTCCCAGAGCTCCAGATTTGAAACTTCATCACTAGATACAATTTAGCGTCATTCCTAGGGCACTAAACCCTCTGTGTCCTTCTTCAAACACATAAAAGATCAAATGTGTTTGGTGGTTCCTATAAGGGCAATAGAGTCGGGACAATCATATAGGTGCTAGGGCTTGGCATGATAGATAGATAGAAATATAGATGGAACATAAATAAGATAGATAGATAGATAGATAAATTTGAACAGACTGATATTGATAGATATATAGATAGAAAGATAGATAGGAACAGACTAGATAGATAGATAGATAGATAGATAGGAACAGATAAGATATATATATATATATATATATATATATATATATATATAAGTAATCCACAGACACGTGTTTCGAGGTATCACCTCTCATCAGTGTGGTTATACATTAACAGCTACCCATGGCCGGGTTTGAGACCCGAATGAACTTTCGTTCGCCAAGCCTCTTACCCGTGCGGCCAGAGGCAGCTGTCAATATAGGAGAATATTTAATTGCTACATTTCTAAGCGGAAATGAATTCACTAGAGTCCTCAAACTTTTTGTAAACAAAGCGAGGGTTAGCTACACGCCAGAACGGTGAACTTACAATTAAATCCCTATTTAGAGAACTCAACCAAAGTGAGAGTATATATATAATAAATAAGTAATCCACAGACACGTGTTTCGAGGTATCACCTCTCATCAGTGTGGTTATACTTAACAGCTACCCTAGAGAGAGAGAGAGAGAGAGAGAGAGAGAGAGAGAGAGAGAGAGAGAGAGAGAGATTTGAACAGACTGAGATAGATTGATAGATAGCTAAATGCATAGATAGATAAATATGAACAGATAGATAGATAGATAGATAGATAGATAGATAGATATGAACAGATTGATAGATAGATACTAGATAGGTAGATAGTATGAACAGACTGAGATAGTTAGATAGATAGATAGATAGATAGATATGAACAGACTGAGATAGATTATAGATAGATAGATAGAGATAGATAGATAGATAGATAGATAGATATGAACAGATTGAGATAGATAGATAGATAGATAGTTAGATATAGATAGATAGATAGATAGATAGATAGATTAGATAGATAGATAGATAGATATAGATTAGATAGATAGATAGATAGATATATAGATATGAACAGATAGATAGATAGATAGATAGATATGAGACTAGATAGATAGATAGATAGATAGATAGATAGATAGATAGATAGATATGAACAGACTGATAGATAGATAGTTAGATAGTTAGTTAAATAGATAGATATGAACAGACTGAGATAGATAGATAGTTAGATAGATAGATAGATAGATTTTGATATAACAATATAACAGATATTTGCCCAGCATTTTTCCAAATTAAAAAAAAAGTTTAAGAAATTAGACAAACCAAACCAAACTAAACCAAACCAAAATGTCTTCAACATTAAATAACATAACAAGTATTGACATATTGTAAAATCCAACCAGCCAACCAACCAACCTTCTTCCCTATTCCCACTCGATTCTATCATAATTGCATCAGATTTTCGTAACAATGATAGCCATACAAATCAGCTTCACTGATCTGATTTCTTTGGAGGTGAATTGTTTTCTGCACTTGTTAATTACGTTTAATCAATTTGAAATAATCGGACCGGCTGCGTACGGAATGGCAAAATCTCTTGGAGACGAAAGGAAACAAACACTGTGCAAAGATCGATAAAGGAATTACTTCGATTCCTCATTTTGAAATCGCACGGATATGTGTTACATAATTCATCAGCAGCTTATGATTTATGTATGTACCTGTAGTTGAACAGACTGAAATAGATAGATAGATAGATAGATAAACTGACTGAGATAGATAGATAGATAGATAGATAGATAGATATAGATAGATAGATAGATAGATAGATATGAGACTGAGATAGATAGATAGATAGATAGATAGATAGATATGAGACTAAGATAGATAGATATGAACATAGATAGATAGATAGATAGATAGATAGATAGATAGATAGATGAGATAGGTAGATATGAACAGACTGAGATAGATAAATAGATAGATAGATATGAGATAGATAGATAGATAGATAGATAGATAGATAGATAGATAGATAGATAGATAGATAGATAGATACTAGATAGATAGATAGATAGATAGATAGAGATAGATAGATAGATAGATAGATAGACTGAGATAGATAGATAAATAGATAGACCATACATACATACATACATACATTTTGATATAACAATACAGATATTTGCCCAGCATTTTTCCAAATTAAAAAAAAAGTTTAAGAAATTAATAATTTGTTTCATGTTCTTGTTTCGCAGATCCATTACTAGTGAATGGCGAGTTCGATCCTCACTAGACGCTCCATATTTGTGACATTGTGTCACTTCCTACCCAGTTTGGAAGCTCCTAATTTTTAAGCTGGGTACCGCTGGTCTAAATTAAAGTTTTCTCTTTAGACCGGTTGCCTGCAACACTTCCCAGACTACCCGAGGGAATTAGCGTGAATTGAAACGCAAACGGTCAAGTCTAGGTTTGAACTCGGGTCACCGGTCCACTTCCTTTGGCGATAACCATTACTAATCACCTACATTATTTACCTATTCAGAGATGCTGATAGGTCCTACGTCCCTGACGCACAAAAATCTAAAAGGACGCAGTAAAATTGCATCCACGCGTCCCAGTGTTTTTTTTTCTTTTTTTTTCTTTCCTCTCCATTTCAAACTAACTGTAGATACATTTCAATAGTTTTCTTAGAAACGAATTACACAGGATAGGTTACAAGGTAGGAGTTATACGGCTTTAGTTGGGACCCATTAATTTTTTCCGGACACTAATTAAAAGCAAAAAATGTGCGTCCCAGGACCCCCTAAATCAATAAGTTATCAGCATCGCTGTCTATTTTAAAATGACTGTGAAGATATATTTTAACGTATATAATTGGAAACCGTAATTGTTAAAACTGACTTCGGCATAAGATGGTTTGGTTTGTTTTGTTTTACGGCATATCAACCTCAGTGGGTCATTTAATGCCGATAAAATTTTGAAATAAATCAATTCTTAATGGATAATACAATTTTTTTTATAAATACATTTTTCTATTTAATCCATAGATGGGACCCTAACAGGTACTACCACTCCGGGTCAGAGTGGACCAGGGAGCAATGGTGATGAAGGGGTGCTCCACATTCCCCAAACCTCCAAAACTGGAACCTCACCATCAGATAGAGTTTAACGTCATTCCAGGACATGTAGACTCTCAGCCACCGCCTTCTAGCTCCCATATGATAAACGGGTTTGGGATTGCCATAAGGGCAATAGGGTTGGGACAATCATATAGGTGCTAGGGCTTGACGTGACCAGCCGATTGATCGGAGGGGGCCTCTCCGACCGCCCGTCTAGCCTAAGATAGGGCCAAAGTGGAGTATTGCATGTCATGAACTGCTCATCCACCTGGGCTCTATCCTTAAGCATCACGGGTCGCCACCCATACCAACAGGTGACCCCATTGGGGGAGTCTTACCCCTCTGCAGAGGTGCAGTCGGTGCATTCTAACGCCCAGCCGACAGGGCGGAAAATGGCTGTTATAAGTTCAGCCGACGGTTGGGGCTTGCCATAAGGGCAATAGGGTTGGGAAAATCATATAGGTGATAGGACTTAACGTGGCATAAAATGACCCATAAAGTTGTTGATATGTCGCAAAACTAACCAACCAATAAGATTCCAGATAAATAAGGGACCTAAATAGGGGCCCTACTTTTCTAAGTTCAAAATCATAATTTTGAAATAAAAAAGACATTTCTTATTAAGCCAAAATATTTTTTTGTTTTTGTTGTTTTTTTTTTTTCTTTTTTTTTTTTTACTAACGGTCCAATTACGATGGAATGCCAAGCCAGCAATGTGCCCATAAAGGTCAATAAAAACAAAATCACGCCCTAAATCTCGCCCAAAGTCTCGGTAAAAGAATGAACATTTTTGATAATTGCTTCTAAAAAAAAAAAAAAACAAAAAAAACTACGTTGTTCTTTTTCATTAGAATAATCATTATTGTTGTTGTTGTTGTTTTTTTGTATCCATCAACTTCTACCTGCAACAGAGAACTGGGTACCAATGCACAATAGCGCGCAAGATATAATATCATTAGAATCGCATTTTGCGTGTAAATAGCATTAGATGTCGTAAACTATCGAAGTAGCCTAACCCAAACCCAACACTGGCCCTATCTATTACCCTAACCCTATCCCTAATGTCTTAAAGGTTTCGGGTATTTTCGTGAAATGTATTGAAATGTAATGCTTTTTATACGTTATCTAATGATTTTCTATCCTTCGACCATAACCGTTACACATCACGTGCAGGAAAGCTTAGTAAACGTATATTTCATTTTGACAATTGTTTAAAGAGGGACAAGTGGATTCATAACTTTTTAATAGAAATTATTGCAAATTAAACGTAAACTTTCATCATTTTTGCTGATTCAGTTCACGGTACTAACGCAGAATAGCGCGCAACAGATAGTATCATAAGATAGCGTGTAAAAAGCATTACATTTCACGGAAATACTCGAAACCTTTCAGAAGCTAGGGATAGGTGAGGGTCAGTGATTGTGCCGATGTTAGGGTTTGGCTCACAAGGTTCCTAGTTCGATACCGGTCCTCGCTTACTCAGCGTATGAGTAGCACAGGGATCTGTGCGGTAAAGTAAGGAGATGATGGTAACACAATCTCCCTGGTCTAGCGCTAGTGAAAAGGGGATAGACCCCCTCGCTGACTGGCTAATACCGACTTTAGGCCGCCCCGACGACTTTACTTAACTTTTTTATACGCAAATGTGATTCTAATGATATTATCTCTTGCGAGCTATTGTGCATTGGTACCCCAGTTCTCTGTAGCAGGTCACCCGTACCTTGCTCGAATAATAGTAGTATTTCACAAATTTTAAGTGAATCTGATTCCCACTGGGTGCCCTATCATTCTGGCCTTGAGCCAGACTAAGCTAAGCTTGAATGATTTCTACTTGTTTGGGTAGTATAATTGCTGGAGAAAATATAATACTTGTAAAATATCAGCAGTCGTCGGGGTGGCCTAAAGTCGGTATCAGCCAGACAGCGAGGGAGTCTAACCCCTTTTCAGTACCGCTAGACCAAGGAGATTGTTTTTTTTTGCATTTGATGTGGAGCGCCACAGCTAACATCAGCTCCTTGCTTTACCGCACAGATCCCTGTGCTGCTCATTCGCTGAGTTGGCGAGGGCCGGCATCGAACCAAGAACCTTGCGATTCCTGGATGACTGCTCTACCGACTGAGCTAAACCGGCCCTAATGCCAACTAACAAAGTGTGTCTTAGTGAAATATTAGGGGAGTACGACTAGATAAAGGACTTTGTAATGGACACATCACACAAAAACTTCCACGATAAAAATCAGAAATAAAATTCTCTTAATATTGCTTTTTTAATGTCTGTATCGGACAGAGAACAAAAGCGGTCGGGTGGGTGAGGCTTGGTGAACTCTGTTGCCAGGGAATTTCTGAAACGTCCAGGGCCGTGGACTGGATTTTTATGCCTTTAGAACGGTGCTTAATTTACCATTTCTTCCTGCAATGACAGTCACATAAAACCAGAGACTGTGGACAAAAGCCACATGTTTAGTTAGGGTCAGTGCGATGTTAGGAGGTGTTCAGAGGCAAACCGGGGGTGGTTGAAATGACAAGTAGAGGGGGGGGAAGAATTGTGCAGATATCACATGCGCAATAATTCGAAACGAGGCGGCGTGGATACAGGTGCACCTGCGCCTGCAAGTAGAAGAGAGAGAGAGAGAGAGAGAGAGAGAGAGAGAGAGAGAGAGAGAGAGAGAGAGAGAGAGAGAAAGAGGGAGAGAGAGGGAGAGAGAGAGAGAGAGAGAGAGAAGAACTTGCTACATACTACCAACACTAAGATACGCACCTTGCACACAGAATTGTGGCTGCACGATTTTGTGGGTCTGTGTCCACAAACCATTCCACAGATCACAGCATATGCACATGGAGATGGATACAAGCACTCACACACACACACACACACACATATATATATATATATTTATATATATATATATATATATATATATGTGTGTGTGTGTGTGTGTGTGTGTGTGTGTGTGTGTGTGTGTGTGGTGTGCATGTATGCATCTCCATGTGCATATGCTGTTATCTATGGGGCGGGTTAGCTCAGTCGGTAGATCGTTCGGCTAGAAACCACAAGGTTCCTAGTTCGATACTGTCCTCGCCAACTCAGCGAGGTGTAGTCGGTAATTCTAACGCCCTAGCCGACAGGGCGGGATTTTGTTTTGAGTTTTAAAAAAAGAACAAAACAACAACAAAAAAGAAAAAAGACCCTCCAAATGTTGAACCCATTTTAGAGACAGGTTTAGCTCAGTCGGTAGAGCGTTCGGCTAGGAAACACAAGGTTCCTGTTTCGATACCGACTCTCGCTAACTTAGCGTATGAGTAGCACAGGGATCTGTGCGGTAAAGTAAGGAGCTGATGTTGGGTGTGGCGCTCCACCTGAGACGCTAAAATAATGTCCTTGGTCTAGCGCTAGTGTAAATTAGGACTCTTGAGTTTTTGGTCGAAATAAATTATTACGGGATGACGGTTTGTTTTATTTGTCTGAAGAGGCTAGACTCATTTTGAGTTCCTGGTCGAAATTAATTATTATAGTATAATGTTTGATAAGTATTTCTTTCTTTGAAAATTATTTATACTAGCAAATATATGCACCCTCCGGGTGCAAGTATTTAAGTTTTAATGTAATAAAATATCGTATTAAATTAGAAAGTCTAACGGAACTAAATAAGAATACAGATAAAAAGATTTGAAACAGAGGGAGTATAATAAAAGATTTGAAACAGAGGGAGTATAATAAAACATGGAACAACTGAAACTTACTGTTCCATCACTCTAGTCTTTCATTGTTATTTTTTTCTAATTTAAGTATTTAGTTATAAGAGGAAGTAAAGAATAAAATGACAGTTATTTTATCTTTTTATCTATTTTATCTATTTAAGATTCATTGAAGAGATTTTTGCTTATATTCATTAAAATAAAACCAAACAGTTAGAAATCAATAATACTAAGCACATATTTATTAAATTCGATTTTTTAATATTAATATGCAAATTAGCCTTCCCGTTCACACTGTAAACCGCTATTTTGTTGTATATATAAATATAATTGCATGTTGTCAGTATGGAGACATAGTTAACAGTATTAATAATGTAAGACAATTTTATTAATAATTGAGGTTTAGATAAAATAAAATCATGGAGAATGTGATGTCAATAACTAAGAGAATTGTGACTTGAGTAGGAATATAGTTTTCGGTTACAGACAGAAAAACACACAATCTCCATTATAATAACTAGCAAATATATGCACCCTCCGGGTGCAAGTATTTAAGTTTTGATATAATAAAATATCATATTAAATTAGAAAGGCTAATGAAACTGACTAAGAATGCAGATAAAAAGATCTGCAACAGAGGGGTATAATCGAAAATAGAAACAACTTTAAAACTAACTATTCCATCATTTTCCATTACTCCCCTTTTCATTGGTAAATTTTCCTAATTTTAACTATTTAGTTAAAATAGGAAGTAAAGGATAATATTACAGTTATTTCTTCTTGTAAATAAATTTCTTTTAAGATTTATCTACGAGATTTTTGTTTATATTTCTTAAGATAAAACCAAACAATTAGAAATCAATAATACCAAGCACATATTTATTAAAATAAAATTTTAAATATCAATATGCAAATTAGCCTTCTCGTTCAAACTGTAAATCGCTTTTGTTGTATATATAAATACAATTGCATGTTATTAGTACATAGATCCGGCCAACGCCGGGGTCCAGTGGCTTTGGCCCTGGATTTTACGATTTAATAGCGTCGATCCCAGGGGGCCATCCCCAGGCAACACCTGCCCCTCGATTTAAAAGGGGCAGGGCTGGGTTTATTGCCCAGCGCTGAGGCGCCCCTTGAGGGGGAATGCCGACGGGATCGACGCAATTTTTCACCTGCACTCCATGAGCTTCGGCTCGTGGTGGTCCCACGTTAATGGGACTTTGTGCCTGACCGTACAAGTGGGGTACGCGTAAATATCACGTAGATATGATCAACAGTATTAATAATGTAAAACAATTTTTATTAATAACTGAAGATTTAAAAGAATGAAATCATGGAGAATTTGACGTAAATAATTAAAGGAATTGTGACTTGAGTAGTAATATACTTTCGGCTTCAGACAAAAATGCAGTCTATCTCCATTATATATAGAGATAATAATATATATATATATATTATATATATATATATAACTGAAGAGTCAGGCGAAATGCATCTGACTTTTTCAAAAGCTTCTACTTCACATCAGTTGAATTCAAATTTAAAGTCATACCAGTATTAGGTCAATAGAACCAAATACTACTTGATGTTGAGTGAAGAATTGTCTGAAACTATTTATTTCATTCTTTCCTTGTGGCATTCAAAGATCCGTTTCTTTGTTAGACTCATTGCCATTCATATGAAACCGACTTGCCCAATCAAAATACAAATACAAAAGGAAACTAACTTTCTTCAGTAATTGTTACGTTTCTATTTCTATAAATAATGGAGATTTGCTTCCGTATTTTGTCTGTTATAAAAACTACGTCACTGCTTACGTCACATTACCCAAAATCGTCATAACATAAAATAAATACACTCAAATTTGAACATGCAGCATTAGACAGTCCTCATTGTTTTTTAAAACAAGTTTTAATAAATCTATTAATAATGGAGATTCGCTTCCGTATTTTGTCTGTAATAAAACTACGTAACTGCTTACATCACATTACCAAAATCGTCATAACATAAAATAAATACACTCAAAATTTTAACATGCAACATTAGACAGTCCTCATTGTTTTTTAAAACAAGTTTTAATAAATCTATTAATAATGGAGATTCGCTTCCGGATTTTGTCTGTAACAAACATTACGTCACTGCTTACCTCACATTACTCAAAATCGTCATAACATAGAATAACATTTATTCTACGATTTTTGGCATGTTCAAATTTTGAGTGTATTCATTCAATAAATACACTCAAAATTTGAACATGCAACATTAGACAGTCCTCATTGTTTTTTTAAAACAAGTTTTAATAAATACATGACTGGTATTATATATCTATATATAGTTTTGTTTTATTTTCAATACATATTCAAAGTTTACATTTCAAATTGTTTTATTTTTTAATCCTTTAATGAAATTTGATGATTTTACTTACTTAGGGTACAAACTCGCTGACATTGAATTTTTTACTCCCAGCCCTCAGGCAATATGTTTCAAAAATCTATTTTTACATCGCCCGGAGGGTGTTTTTTATTTTGTACTAGTTATATATAATTTATACAAACTAGTAGGACCAGTGGATATACCACATTGCAATAATTAATTATTACA
>CM042160.1:93288373-93295160 GCA_023376005.1 Doryteuthis pealeii | reverse complement strand
ATGATTCCCAGCAGTACGCCATTTCCCACGAGACTGTTAAGTATATTCTTGATTGCAGGTTTCCAACGCCACCTGCGTCAACAATAACAGCCTTTAAAATATTGCCTCGTTTTCACATTCGACTTTTTTTGGTTAAGTTTTGTTTATTTTTTTTTTATTTTTTACATTTTTATTTTATTTTACGTGACATTTATGCACGGGAATTCTCCTCTCAACCAAGGAAAGAATTCCTTTTTTTTCTTCAAACGCAACAATAAAACGGCGTTAGCCACATATATTATTTTAGAAATTCACATCAGAGATCCTGGTTCCCATTGCCGGGGGACCAAGTAACAACCAAGTTTAAAAAATAAACCACTGTTTTACTCTAAGGGATGGAGCCACCGTGGCGTAAGGTAAATATGAAAGTACAACGAACACGATTCCCTAACGTCTAGGCATGAAATAACCGTAGACGGGTTAACATGCTATTGAAATCAATCATTCCATCCCTAAAAGGAAGCTGATTTTGATATTTGTTTGGTGGGTTGGTTGGTTGGTTGGATTTTACGGCACGTCAACTCTTGTTGAATTATTTTATGCTCATTCCACACAGCTAGCTCCAAAACTGGAACTTCACCACTAGATATAGTTTAACGTCTCAGAACACCTAGACCCTCAGCCACCACCTTCTAGTACAAATATGATAAAAAGAGTTGGGGTTGCCATAAGGGCAATAAGGTTGGAACAATCATATAGGGGCTAGGGCTTGATGTTACTAGCCGATGAATCGAAGGGGTCTCTCTGACAACCTAAGGACCAAAAATGTCCTGTTGCATGTCAGGAACTGCTCAGCTACCAGAATTCCGTCCTTAAGCATTACGGGTCTCTACCCACGGCAACAGGTGGCTCCATTAGGGGGATTGCAGAGTGCAGTCGGTGTATTCTACAGCCGCAGCCAACAGGGCGTACAACAAAGACTGTTTCGCTCATTTATGACCATGACAAGGTTATTTTGTAATGACAAACGATCACACCGATAGACTTTGGAAAGTTTCGGCCGAAAACGTTTGTACGAATAACAATGAAGATGGAGGAACAATAGTCGAATAACGCAATAATACTAATCATCAAGCCTCATCTCAAACATTCAGAGAAATAGTATGATAACAATGAAGATGGGACAATATTCCGAATAACGCAGATAATACTAATCTTCAAGCCTATCTCAAACATTCAGAGAATAGTATATAATCATACAGATAACAATGAAGATGAGGACAATAGTCCGAATAACGCAGATAAACTAATCATCAAGCCTCATCTCAAACATTCAGAGAAATAGTATATAATCATACAGATAACAATGAAGATGAGGACAATAGTCTGAATAACGCAGATAATACTAATCATCAAGCCTCATCTCAAGCATTCAGAGAAATAGTATATAATCAATACAGATAACAATGAAGATGAGGACAATAGTCCGAATAACGCAGATAATACTAATCATCACGCCTCATCTCAAACATTCAGAGAAATAGTAATTAATCATACAGATAACAATGAAAAGATGAGGACAATAGTCTGAATAACGCAGAATATACTAATCATCAAGCCTCATCTCAAGATTCAGAGAAATAGTATATAATCATACAGATAACAATGAAGATAGGACAATAGTCCGAATAACGCAGAAATACTAATCATCGCCTCATCTCAAACATTCAGGAAATAGTATTGATAACAATGAAGATGAGGACAAATTCCGAATAACAGATACTAATCTTCAAGCCTCATCTCAAACATCAGAGAAATAGTATATAATCATACAGATAACAATGAAGATGAGACAATAGTCCGAATAACGCAGAATAATACTAATCATCAAGCCTCATCAACATTCAGAGAAATAGTATATAATCATACAGAATAACAATGAAGATGAGGACAATAGTCTGAATAACGCAGATAATACTAATCATCAAGCCTCATCTCAAGCATTCAGAGAAAATAGTATATAATCATACAGATAACAATGAAGATGAGGACAATAGTCCGAATAACGCAGATAATACTAATCATCAAGCCTCATCTAAACATTCAGAGAAAAGTATATAATCATACAGATAACAATGAAGATGAGGACAATAGTCTGAATAACGCAGATAATACTAATCATCAAGCCTCATCTCAAGCATTCAGAGAAATAGAGCACGATTCTTTTCTCCGCATTTTCCAAACTCAGCGCATTCAAAACATCCATCATCTTTTTAACTACACAAATGTTTTTCTTGGCTATTTTGGCTAGTGAAAAGGGGATAGACTCCCTCGGTGTTTCGCCGATACCGACTTTAGTACATCCCTATGATTTTACTACATCCACTAGGAAGCTCCCAATTTGATCAAATTTTATCTATTCGACAAAGGTTATTATCTAATCTGAAACCTTGCGGTTCTGAGGTTGATGCTTTACCGACTAAGCTAAACCGGTCCTATTGGGTTGATATCGTATTATAATGGAGATTGTGTGTTTGTTTGTAACCGAAACTATATTACTATACAAGTCACAATTCCCTTTGTTATTTACATCACATTCTCAATGCTTTTATTTTTTTAGTTAAACCTCAATTATTAATAAAATTGTTTTACATCATGAAGACTGTTCACCACATCTACATCCTAATAACATGCAATTGTATTTATATATACAAGAAAATAGCGGATTACTGTGTGAATGGGAAGGCTAATTTGCATATTGATCTTAAAAATTTGATTTTAATAAATATATGCTTAGTATTATTGACTTCTAATTGTTTGGTTTTTTCTTATTGAATATGAGCAAAAATCTTGAATAAATCTTAAAAGAAATCCATTAACAAGAATAAATAACTGTAATGTTATTCTTTACTTCCTATTTTAACTAAATAGTTAAAATTAGGAAAATTTACCAATGAAAGACGGGAGGAATGGAAAATGATGGAAGAGTTAGTTTCAAAGTTGTTCTATTTTTCAATCATACCCCCTCTGTTCAAAATCATTTTATCTGCATTCTTATTCAGTTTCATTAGCCTTTCTAATTTAATATGATATTTCATTATATTCAAACTTAAATACTTGCACCCGGAGGGTGCATATATTTGCTAGTTATTATATAATTCACTAAGAAATTTTTAAAAAAATAGAAAATAATGTTATTATTCATTGAAGCAATGCAAGTAATTAAGATAGAGTCATAACTTCTAACAAGCTGAACATTTCAAATTTGTCGAAGTTGTCGGTCCGTAAAATGTTGGTCTCACATTTTACACATTTTTCAATAAATTTTGCGTATTTTTTTTTAATGAATAAATCTTACATTTTTCAAAGTTTTCTATACTTTTTGTTTTTGTTTTTTTTTTTTTGTCATAAAAAAATTGCACATGTTTTCAATTTTATTTGGTACAAAGCCTAGAAATAAAATTAAAAAATAAAGCGTACAATAAAAAATGAAAATAATAATTCAAAATTTTTAATGGAATTTGTAAAAGATCAGATCAAATATTTTCCGATCTTTGAATATGATTTTCGCTTAATAAAGATATCAACCTTTTGGGGTTATTTAATGCCAAAGTCACCCTTGTAGAAGAACAGTAGTGGTACTATTTAATAAAGTTTTATTTTTTCTAGAACGGTTGTTTTAGTTTTAATTTTTTGTTCTTTGGTAAGGGCAGGGAGAGGGGTGTGCGGTATACTTAATTTCAGTTCAAATACATCTTGGTTCGTACAGTGAGGCTTAGCATACGTCGACTGTATCCCCCATACCTCTACACGCACACAAAAGGAGGATCTTTGGTATAATTATACCCAGTGGTGATACTCCAGTTTCTTTTTAGGTTTATTGGTCTAATAGATTTGATAAGAATACTTGAAACCACATAACTGTGCAAATTATTTGTATTAAGAATAGTTACTTGAAACATATAACTGTGTGCAAATTATTTTATTAAAATAGTTACTTGAAACCATATAACTGTGTGTTGTATTAAGAATAGTTACTTGAAACCATATAAACTGTTGCAAATTATTTGTATTAAGAATAGTTACTTGAAACCATATAACTGTGTGCAAATTATTTGTATAAGAATAGTTACTTGAAACCATATAACTGTGCAGATTTATTGTACTAAGAATACTTACTTGGGGCCATAATCGTTTACTAAGGATAATTATGATTAGTTACTTGAAACCACATAAACGTGTGCAAATTATTTGTACTAGCAAAATAAAAAAGCGCCCTCTGGGCGACGTAAAATAAATATTGCCTGAGGGGATGGGAGTTGAAAATTTAACATCAGAGAGTTTGTATCATAAGTAAAGTAAAATCATCAAATTTATTAAAGGAGTAAAAAATAAAATAAATTTATTAAAGGAGTAAAAAATATAAAAAATTGAAATGGAAACTTAGTTCTGATAACTTTAAATATATATTAAAATAAAACAAACTATAGATAGACAGGTATGTATTTATCAAAACTTGTTTAAAATACCAATGAGGACTGTTTAACATTGCATGTTCACATTTTGAGTGAATTTATTCTTTGATGACGATTTTGGGTAATGTGACGTAAGCAGTGGCGGAGTTTTTGTTACAGACAAAAACCGGAAGCGAATTTCCATTATTAATAGATTTACTATAGTTAAACGAAGCTATAAGCGTTTACAAAGGATTGTTATTATTAGTTACTTGAAACCATATAACTGTCCACAAATTATTTGTATTAAAAATAGTTAGTTGAAGCTATAATTGTTTACTAAGAATTATTATTATTATTAGTTACATGAAATCAATTGTATTGTATTGAGGCTTAGAATATGTCGATTGTAACTTGAAGCTATAATTGCTTACTAGGTTTGGTTGGTTGGTTGGTTGGTTGGTTGGTTGGTTGGTGGGTTTTGCGGCATGTCATCCCCTTGGGTTATTTTATGCCGAATACTTCTATTGGTTAAAAAAATGTTTAATGCTAACAAAGTTTTGAAATAATTTCATTTTTAATGGATAATACAATTTTGTTTATAAACTCATGTTTTCTATTCAACCCATATATGGGATCCTAACAGGTACTACCACTCCGGGTCAGAGTGGACCAGGGAGCAATGGGGATGAAGGGGTGCTCCACATACCCCAAACCTCCAAAACTGGAACCTCACCATCAGATAGAGTTTAACGTCATTCCCAGGACATGTAGACCCTCACCCACAGCCTTCTAGTCAAATAGATCTATTTGCAAATTATTTTTTTTATTATAGAGCGTTCGGCTAGGAACCACAAGGTTTCGTGTTTGATACCGGACCTCGCCAACTCAGCGTATGAGTAGCACGGGGATCTGTGCCGTAAAGTAAGGAGCTGATGGTGGGTGTGGCGCTCCATCTCAGACACTGAAATAATCTCCTTGGTCTGGCGCTAGTGAAAAGGGGATAGACTCCCTCGCTGTCTGGTTGATACCAACTTTAGGCCGCTCCGACGAATTTACTTACAATTAGAAAAACAGCCAAACCCAACCAAACCATACCAGACATCTCCAAATTCAAAAGTAAGGGCCCTGGGCTTTCAAACATATCCCAGTTTGATATTTATTTCCCCAAATGGGGCTATAGGTAACCCCGAAATGCAAAAGACATTCAATTGTTTTTCAGGGGTTAACAACATTGATAGATGTTCTTGCTAGTACAATTAAAGGAACAATATCAAACCAAACCAAACCATACCAGAAATCGCCAAATTCAAAAGTAAGGGCCTTCAAAAAATATCCCGATTTGATACTTATAGTCCAAATGGGGCTATAGGTAACCCCGAAGTGCAAAAGGCTATCCATTGTTTTTCAGGGGTTAATAACACACATAGATTTTAAACAACATGAACCGGTCTGAACTGATTTCAAATTACTTTAAATCACAACCTTTTCAAGTGTGCTGACATTAAACTTTTTAAAATTATCTTTTTTTTTTTATTTCATTGTATTCTTTTCTTTTTTTTCTCAGACGTAGAAATACGGACGGTGAGTCACAACATAACATCTCGTAGGTCGTCTGTACACATCTCGGCACAAATACTTTAGATGTAATTGTGTTTGGGGTAGGGTCGGGTCGGGTAGATACTGATATTTGCTAACCTTAGACAGTTTGGCACAAGGCCAGCTGAGAGATGGAGACGGCGACGACAGTTTGCCGAAACAAGCTTGATCTTTTTTTTTTTTAATTTTTTCAAATCCGCATTCGAAACCCTGGATCTGTTTGGTTATATTTCTTTGTTTAATGGGCATATCAATCTTCGGGGTTATTTAATACCAAAGCCGTCTCTGTAGTATAACAGTAAGTCGTCGGGGTGGCCTAAAGTCGGTATCAGCAAATCGGTGAGGGAGTCTATCCTCCTTTTCTCTAGTGTTAGACAAAGGAGATTGTTTTTGCGTCTAAGGTGGAGTTCTACACCTACCATCAGCTCCTTACTTTGCCGCACAGATCCCTGTGCTACTCATACGATGAGTTGGCGAGGGCCGGTATTGAACTATGAACCTTGTGGTTTCTAGCCGAACGCTCTACCGACTGAGCTAACCCAAATCTGGGTAGGTGATTGGGGATTCTGACCTTTCCCAAAGGTATTAGTCCGAAAGTCAACATTAGAGCACTACTGGAATTCGAACTTGCTTACTACGATATCGCAGTCGGATCCGTTAGCCACTGAGCTATGAGAACACGCCTTCCCCCAGTTGGTTAATTTTACGGCACCACAGCACTTATTCGTGGATTATTTAATGCCGAATCCACCCTT
>CM042160.1:93280873-93283373 GCA_023376005.1 Doryteuthis pealeii | reverse complement strand
TTGCTGAGAAAAAAAAAAGAAGCAATGTATTTTACTTACCCGGTGTATTGTTATGCAAAAGAAAATGTCTTTTTATGAAAAGAAATGCATTGATTTTTCTTCTTCTTCTTCGAAACAAATAGTACTTCTTTTCAAAAGAGTTCTATTCGATTCATCATATATTTTTATGCTTCAAAAAATAAAAATGAAATGTTTAAAAATCGGTAACTGATAGATTTTTTGGGGACTAATATTCATTTAGCTATCCCATTTCCTTGTTCGCAGCGGATTCTCTTGAAGGCATGTTTTATTCAAAAATCAAAAACAAAAAACCAGCTTAAAAGCCGCCACATTGGGTGGTAATTAAGCAAGCTCCTGTGGAGAGTTTTTTTTATTGGACCTTCGACCGAACAATGACATTTTATGCATTGTACGAAAAAATTAGGGCGAAAAATTACATTTTATGCATTATACAAAAAATTCGCCCTAAAAATAAACGTAAAAATCACCGAAAACCTTCGCAGTAATTAAAACTTGGGAATCCAAAATTTTACGATTGTGGATCCGGATTCGGTCCGGAATGTTTCAATTTGCTAAACCAATCGTTATGAAGCCGATATATATCGATGGAAATAATTTCATATCTATCTCTATGACCGGTATTTAATCCTTTTCTTTGATATATATATACGGTTGGCAACCTTCGGTCTATTTTAGACGATGGCGTAGTGTCCATTTTTTTTTTTTTTACCTACAGCTACGTGAGTGGCAGAACAGACCGATTCTTGAATGGCAGTCTCTGGTGCAGTGGCTGTAAACAAAAGGGGATGCTTTCTGTAGGTGTTGGGGGTGCTGCTGTTTCTCCTTTGTTTTAGCTCTCTTTTCTGTGGCAGCTTTTTTCCTCTCTTTTTCACTTCTTTTTGTTCCTTGTTTGAGAGGTGGCGCCAGGTCGCACGGTCTTCTGCACAAGCCTCCCACGTGTCTATGTCGATGTGGCATGTCTTCATGTCTCTCTTGCAGACATCTTTGAAGCGTAGGCGTGGTCTCCCTGCCGGTCGGGTCCCCTCCGCTAGTTCGCCATACAGTAGGTCTTTGGGGATGCGGCCTTTGTCCATCCTCCTGACATGGCCAAGCCAGCGCAGGCGTCTCTCGCAGGTGATGGCGGGCATGCTGTTTATGTTTGCTCGTTCCAGCACTTTGTCCTGCCAGCGAATGCGTAGAATGCGGCGTAGGCATCTGAGGTGAAAGCTGATTTATATTAATATATATATATATATATATATATATATATGTGTGTGTGTGTGTGTGTGTGTGTGTGTTGTCTGCAAGAATGATCTCAGGTGCTTTAGCATTGCCCCTACCAGCTGGGAAAATTTGGCTCAGAACCGCCCTCGGTAGCGGCAGAATTTCCGTAGAGTACTGTTCATGTCAGAAGTCACCCTGACGCAACATCATGAAGTTAAGAGGTCTAGAAGAAAGCAGCGGCAGTTGTGTATGTATGTGTGTCTGGAGGAAACTCTGAAAATAAAACAATTATACACATTAAATATCACCAGAGCTTGGTTTTTAAACAAAATTAATGAAGATTTGATTTATATTTGTGAAGATAAAAAAAAACTAAATGATAACAGTATGGATTTTTTTTTTTGCATTTAGTATTCTAAATAAGAGACATTTTTTTCAGAGAGTCTGGATCAATGCAAATTCTTTTTTACTTGGGGTTTTTAATGGGGTATCCTGTGAGGATCCAACTCGCGATTCAACAATAATGAATCTGCAAGACTAATTTTTACCCCCCATATCCAAGCGACGTTGGGTAGCTGCTTCTAGTATATGTATATATAAAGTGTGTCAAAAAAGTATCGAGATATTTTGTACTTTTTGACACACCTTGTAAACTGAAAAAATTAACGTACCATTCATTGTTCATTTCTATCTTGGTAAATACAACTTCAAACTCGGCACTTTTATGACACACCTTGTATTTTTGACAAAAAATAACGTTCCATTCATTGTTAATTTCTATCTGGGTAAATACAGCTTCAATCTTGATACTTTTATGACACACCTTGTATAATCATGTGGGTGCTAGAAGGCGGTGGCTGCGGGTTTACATGTCCTGGGAATGACGTTCCAGTTTTGGAGGTTTGGGGAATGTGGAGCACCCCTTCATCATCATTGCTCCCTGGTCCACTCTGACCCGGAGTGGTAGTACCTGTTAGGGTCCCATCTATGGGTTAAATAGAAAAACGTATTTATAAAAAAATTGTATTATCCATTAAGAATTGATTTATTTCAAAACTTTATCGGCATTAAATGACCCACTGAAGTTGATATGCCGTAAAACAAAATGAACAAACAAACAAACACCTTGTATATACATACATACACACATACATACACCAGTTTCTCACCCATGTGATTATCTGACAGAGTATGGAATAGAACTCTTTTTCAAAAGAAACATTATTGGCTTTGAAGAAAAAAATAATCAATTTATTTCTTTTCACAAATGACATTT
>CM042160.1:93265873-93278373 GCA_023376005.1 Doryteuthis pealeii | reverse complement strand
TTATGTTTTTACATACAGATAAAATACGGAACACTGAATGAAAATACAAGACCAGGTTGTTGGAAAATTAACAAGGTTTTATTTAACACAGGGTAGAGAATGTTTCTACCCCTAAAGGTGACAAGTAGCTCAACCGTGCTGTGCACGTGCATCCTGGCCATTCAAATCCCGATCCAAAAGTGTGAAGTGCCCAACATAGACGTGCTGGAATGAGCAAACATGAACAGCGTGTTCGCCATCATCTGCAAGAGATGCCTGCGCTGGCTTGGTCACGTCAGGAGGATGGACAAAGGCCGCATCCCCAAAGACCTACTGTATGGCGAATTGGTAGAAGGCATCCGATCAGAGATTGCCATTCAAAAATTGGCCTGTTCAGCCGATATTATCCTCGTACCCCACTTGTACAAGGTCAGGCACAGAGCCCTATTAACGTGAGACCACCCACAAGCCGAGACTCATGGGTGGTGGGTGGAACCATTGCGTTGATCCTGTCGGCATTCCCCCTCAAGGGATGGGGCGCCTCAGGCACTGGGCAATAAACCCAACCCTGACCCTTTAAATCGAGGGGGCAGGTATTGCCTTGTGGGATGGGCCCCTGGGATCAACGCTATTAATTTAACCTCTGGCAGGTCCCGCGGCCGAAGCTCACTGGACCCTGGTCGAAGCCCGCGAGTCTCTGTTTCGCCACTCACGCAGATGCAGTTTTTTTTTAAAGTCCTGGACACTACGCCATCGTCTAAATGTCGAGTCTTAACCTAACAACTTTATATACATATTCTAAGGCGTGTGGTCTAATGGTTAGTGTCGTAGGAAATGGACTCGTCAACGCGAGTTCAATTCTTGAACGAAGCCGTTGGCATTTCACATGGCGCTAATACCCTTGGGAAAGGTATGGATCCAATTCTCCCCCCAGCTATGGATAAATAGCAGAGCAGACTGGACTCTTTAACCACGGCTAGGTAACCAGTCTAGGAGATGGAAAACTCTGAATTCAAACCTGTTAAACTCCGCGTAAGGAATTGACCTTCTGTTGCATCCTGCTCGTGCGTAGGGGTGGGTAAATATATATATATATATACATATTCTGATAGTGCTTTGTTATTTTCTAAGTAAATGATATTGTTTTTTGGTTCTGCCTGTACAACCTTGAAGTGTTCAGGCAATGAAGAGGTACTCCACATTCTCCATATTTCTTTATCTCCAAGTATCTATGAGTAAGTAATATCATTTTTTTGGGGGTGGTTCTGTCTGTAGAATTTTGAAGAATTACCAATAGGAAATTTTTATTCGTCTATCATCTTGGTATTGTGAACTATAATATTCACTTTGCATATGACCTGTCAGTTGCTGGCAGAGTTTCAAAGCAATAGTTCCCGCTAGATTACCGAAGTTAAGCAGCGATGAGCCTATCCAATACTTAATTATGTGACCACTTGAGCAACCGTAGGTGCTATAAGCAACTGATAACTTTGTTTATCAAAAATGACTTGATTCGGCATTAAATGAGCCGAAAAGGTTTAACGTGTTGTATAATAAAGCAACCACCAACCAAGTGGCAGAAAGACATATACGAGTGGAAGAATTGATTATATATATATATATATATATATATATATATATATATATATATATATATATATATAGTGTGTGTGATTATATATATATTCATATATATATATATATATATATATATATATATAAATATATATCAAATAATATATATCTATTAGATATTAGATAATATCTATCTATCTATCTATCTCTCTATCTCTCTCTCTCTCTCTCTCTCTCTCTATATATATATATATATATATATATATATATATATATATAAGGTGTGTCAAAAAATAGCAAGATTTTTTGACACACCTTGCATTCTGAAAATAATAACGTTCTATTCATTGTTTATTTCTACCTTGGTAAATACAGCTTCAAACTCGGCACTTTCATGACACACCTTGTATTCTGAAATAAATTAACGTTCCGTTCATTGTTCATTTTTAAATTGGGAAATATAGCTTCAATCTCGATACTTTTATCACACACACACACATATATATATATATATATATATGTGTGTGTGTGTGTGTGTGTGTGTGTGTATTTGATTATATATATATATATATATATATATATATATATATACTAGCAAAATAAAAAGGCACCCTCCGGGCGATGTAAAAATAATTTTTGAAAGATATTGCCTGAGGGGATAGGAGCTGAAAATTCAATGTCATAGAGTGTGTACCATAAGTATGTAAAATCGTCAAATGTATTAAAGGAGTAAAAAAAGAAAGAAAGAAAGAGAATTTGAAATGGAAACAGTTCCGATAACTTTAAATATTATATATTAGAATAAAATAATCTATATATAAGTATATAACGCCGGGCATCTATTTATTGAAACAATGAGGATTGTCTAACGTTGCATGCTCACATTTTGAGTATATTTATTCTATGTTATGACGTTGGATTATGTGTTGGGTAATGTGACATAAGCAGTGACGTAAGCAGTGACGCAGTTTTTGTTACAGACAAAAACCGGAAGCGAATCTCCATTATTAATAGATAGATATATATGTGTGTGTGTGTGTTTGATTATATATATATATATATATATATATATAGGGTCATCCACATACACGTGTTTCGACTTATCAAGTCTCTTCAGTGTGGCTAGATACTCTGTAAGCTACCTACAGCCGGAATTGAAATCCGGTCGGTTGGGTGTCAGTCCGGCACCTTAACCATTAGGCTGTCTTCACTTACAGAATGGGAAGGGGATTTTAACTGTTTTAATACACACATCGCTTTGTGTGTAAAGGCCGCCACAGAGTGCGCCATTCCTTATAGAGAAGAGATAGTTATTAATCCCTTCGCATGAGCAGTATATGACACTAGCTGAATTTCTTAAGCGAAGCGTAACAGGTTTAACTTCAGAGTGTTCGTTCCACTAGACTGGTTATAATACCATGGTTAAAAAAAACCATACTGCCCTACTATTAGCGCTATGTGAAATGCAAACAGCCTCATTCAGGATTTGAACTCTTTTTGCCATGTCTGTCGCTACGATGATAACCATTGCACAACAAACACCTCCGCTACGAATATAGTATACATATTAAAGTGTAATACTCGTATTTGTATGTTTTATTTCATCTTATCTATTTATTCATTTATTTCTAACAATTATATATCTCTTATTCTATCTTATTCTATTTTATTATTTTCTTGAATGAGAACTGTTACTTTTTGTGCACAGTTTTTTTTTAATATAAAGACTCCGCTGTTGTAGGTATTTTTGCACAGCCTCGGGCTCCCTGTGTTTTGTTTTGTTTTTTGTTTTGTTTTTTTCTTTTTTGTTTGCTTTTTGGTTTTATTTTCTCGTATCCCGTATTGCGAGCGACAACGTTCGATGTTTATATATTTCTCCATTAAACAAGCTAGATATAGTCCTTAAACAATATAATAAGAAATATTGCCACAAAAAAAAAAATATATATATATTGCAAGTATCTGTTCAATTACAAAGACTAATTTTACTTTCCAGTCTCGTTGAAAGACAGTTGGTTAGTACGCTCGGCCATTAACCTATTACGAGATATTACAAAAAAAAAATAGAAAAGAATTCTTGATTTTCTATGAATATGGTCTTATTTTTAAAATAGACGTAGCATTTAAAAAAAAAATATCTAAGACAGGCCCCCATGATCCAATTATATTCACTGAAACACAACAAAAGAATGTTTTTAATGCCATCGTTGATTGAACAACGACAGTCTGATACGCCCTATGCTGGACCCACGACAAAATTTAAAAAGGAAAAAAAAAAAAAGAACTATTTTCTTCAGAATTCAGACATCTATTTCCGGAAACTTTTCTGTGTTGGTTAACAAAAGAAATAACAAAGATGTTATGACAATTCAGAAGAGGAATATATATATATATATATATATATATATATATATATATATATATATATATATATATGAGTAAAGAAATAACAAAAAGACTTAGAGATTTAGCTTTATAGTCTATTTCAGGGAGCTTAGACAAATAGTCTAAATCTCCCCACTCATCAGATGCAAATGATTCGCATCATTCGCATCTGATGAGTCGGGAGATTTAGACAGTTTGTCTAAGCTCTCTGAAATAGACTATAAAGCTAAATCTCTAAGTCTTTTGTTATTTCTTTACTTATATATTTGCTCTGTGACTCTAACATTAAGAGCACACATTGAGCTCTCAAACTGCGACTTGGCAATCGAGGTTTCGAGTCACACACGGAGCAGTCTCCCATGTCTATAACCTTGCTGATGAGACCTAATATGTCGAAATGTTCATACAGGTATTGACATTTTCTCGATTTGTTTAGCCTTACATTTGAACATATATGCCCGCCTAAATTCATTAATATATATATATATATATATATATAATATTAATATTTTGAAGGCCAATACAATGCGTATGAAAAATAAAAACAAAAAGATGTTATTTTTCATACGCATTGTATTGGCCTTCAAAATATTAATATATTATAACATACTTAACAATGCTTCAAGCAAATTAACAATTGCTTATATATATATATATATATATATATATATATATATATATATATATATATATATAGTCAGCTCCCTCCGTGAGACTGACTCTTTCTTTTTGTATCCAGGTTGTTGAAGCTTGGTTAGTGAGACTGTCTCGTTGTTTTTTTCCTCACTATAAAGAGATTCAGGGACAGGTATTGCTTGATATCGTGGGATTGTTACGAAATATTATGCGGCAGCCATTACACTAACCAGTCGTTTTCGCCACCAAATTCATTAATCCGGCTTGTCTCGATTTGTCTTTATACCCTCGTACCAACGCTAATTTTAGTAACGGCCACTATTAAATGATTCCTACTTTGGGGGAGAGAAAACAACAACGAATTATTAAATTACGGAGTCTCGATACTAGCGACGATGACGACGACGACGACAATGACGATCACGACGATGATGATGATGATGAAGTGCTCGAAATATCTTCTTTTTCATACTCTCATTTTTTGGCTAACTTTTCAACTTTCTCATTCTTCATAGAGCTATAATTAAAGCTCTCTCTCTCTCTCTCTCTCTCTCTCTCTCTCTCTCTCTCTCTCTCTCTCTCTCTCTCTCTCTCTCTCTCTTCTTCTTCTTCTTCTTCTTTTTTCTTCTTCATACTCTCATTTTTTCGAGGTAACTTTTCAACTTTTTCATTCTTCATACAGCTATAACTAACCCCCCTTTCTCTCTCTCTCTCTCTCTCTCTCTCTCTCTCTCTCTCTCTCTCTCTCTCTCTCTCTCTCTCTCCCTCTCTCTCTCTCTCTTCTTCTTCTTCTTCTTCTTTTTCTTCTTCTTCATACTCTCATTTTTTCAACTTTCTCATTCTTCATACAGCTATAACTAACCACTCCACCCTCTCTCTCTCACACACACACACACACTCTCTCTCTCTCTTCTCTCTCTCTCTGTCTCTCTCTCTCTCTCTCTCTCGCTCGCTCGCTCGCTCGCTCGCTCTTTCTTCTTTCTTCTTTTTCTTCTTCATCATCATCATCATATTCTCATTGTTTCGTGCTAACTTTTAAACTTTCTCATTCTTCATACAGCTAAACTAAACAACTCTCTCTCTCTCTCTCTCTCTCTCTCTCTCTCTCTCTCTCTCTCTCTCTCTCTCTCACACACACACACACACACACACACACACACACACACACTCCTTCTCTCACTCTCTCAGTCTCTCTCTTAATCTCTCTCAATCCCTCTCTCTTCTTCTTCTTCTTCTTCTCAAAGTAAGTGGTCAATCGAAAAGCGTCCACCCGAGACAGACGCCTTTCATCTTAAAAGCAATAGTGGCGGATTATCAAAAGAATTCTCCATGATTTGCTCACTGACCTTCGTGGAGCTGGTGGTTGGAGCCGGAGGGGGGAGCCGGAGTGGGGAGTCGAAGCGGGGAGCCGGAGGGGTGGAGGTGGAACGTCCGAGCGTCTATTGGTCTTTTCGCTAAATTCCTCTAATGGGAAATGACCTATTTCCAATCTTTCCCTAAATGAATAATATTCTTGTCGCCGCTATGGTCGTCCTGGTAATTTCCTCCAGAAATACACATTTTGTTTTGCTCACTTCTTTTGGTTTGGCCCATCGTACGAATTGGTGACTTCTGTGTCATCGTGCTATATGATTTCTGTGTCATATATATATATATATATATATATATATATATATATATATATATATATATGAGAAGTGAATAAACAAACGATGTATTTTGATATGGCTTTTTTTAGCCGACAATTTTTGGGAGAATATGTGCTTAATTGAAGTCGTACCTAATTTTGAAAATTAATTAATTAATAATTAATTAATTAGGCGGGAATACCTATTCAAATGTAAGGCTAAACAAATCGAGAAAAATCAATCTCTGTATGTACATTTCGGCCTATTAGGCCTCATCAGCAGAGCTATAGATAGGAAGACCGCCTTGTGCGTGATTCGAACCCTCACTGTCAAGCTATATATATATATATATATATATATATATATATATATATATATATATATGTGTGTGTGTGTGTGTGTGTGTGTGTATATGTATAATATATATACACACACACACACACACACACACACACACATATATATATATATATATATATTATATATACATACATACGTATATGTACATACAAACACATAAATGCATACTTATATACTCATATGTATACTCACATAAATACATACGTATATACATATAGAAAATACATATGTATATATATATATATATATGTGTGTGTGTGTGTGTGTGTGTGTATGAACACACACTTATGAATACTCAATATATTAATATATAATATATATATATATATATATATATATATATAGAATACAGTTATAAAAAATATAGTTCCAGTGTTCTTCTGAAGAAGAGATTTTATCTCGAAATATTAATATTAAAATAAATCACAGGTTAACAAACAACACCACTGTTACCTTATTTTTTTTTTACACCTGCATTGTGATAGCCTTCTAAATCAACCTCCAAACCAAATATATATATATATATATATATATATATATATATATAATATATATATATATATATTATATATATTATATATAAAGGCGAAAGCAAAAGTAGATTTAACAAGAGTATCACACAGATGAAATTAGTAGCATATTATCTTACGTGTCCTCATTTTGTAAAATGTTGGTGTCATTAGCCATATTTAATTGTGACTAATAATTAAAATGTTATTATTAATAATAATTAATATTATTACACGTATATGAAACATTTTTTTGTTTAATAAATGCAATGAGTATTGTATGTGTTTTTTTTCATAACTGTATACCTACTTGAGCACCCCCTGTATATATCGGCTTCTTCAGACTGCGAATTTTCAATTAAATTCACTGTGATATATATATATATATATATATATATATATATATATATATATATTATATATATATATGTACAGTAGCATTTGACAAAGGGTATCTAACGAACCTGAAAAATTTATGTAAAAAATAATTAAAAAGTAAGTGAATCCAATACTCCATAATATCGAGTTCATTCATCTATTTATTATTAATGCTTCACAATAACGCCTAATTTAAAAAAACATTTAAAATATTATATATATATATATATATATATATATATATATATATATCGGCGGAAATAGATTTATAGCTACATATATGACCATATTTAAGCCCTTTTCTTTGATGAATATATTGCTCTGTATATATATATATTTACCAACTCCTCCGCACGAGCAGGATGTGACACAAGGTCAATTTCTTAAGCGGAGTTTAACAGGTTTGAATTCAGAGTTTTCCTTCTCCTAGACTGGTTGCCTAACCAATGTTAAAGAGCCCAGCCTGCCCTACTATTTACCCATAGCTGGAGGGGAGAGTAGAATTCATACCTTTCCCAAGGGTATTAGCGCTAAGTGAAATGCAATTACCATGTCCAGGATTTGAACTCGGGTTGACGAGTCCATTTCCTATGACTTTAACCATTACACCACGCGTTTCCTTATTGCTTATTGTTCTGTATATAATTCCCGAATTATTACACATTGAGCCCCCAACATTGACTATACCAATTTTGACATTCCGTGAAAAACAATCCCTGCTTGAAATCATTCCTAACACGAATTAACCCGGTTACTGACTTATATATGAATAAATAAATAAATAAATAAATATATATTGAGAACCATTTTTATCCCTAGGCTCAACGCGAAGGAATACATATTACTTGTAACACGGGATTATACACGTAGGGATTGGCATTCTATCTAAGATCAGAATGCAGTAGGATTGATTTCCCGCTCTCGGCACTTCAACGACTTTACATACATAGATTAATCTTACAGTATAGTTTTACACATTAATTACATATCTATCTATACATATACTAGCAAATATATGCACCCTCCAGGTGCAAGTATTTAAGTTTTGATATAATAATATATCATATTAAATTAGAAAGGCTAATGAAACTGAATAAGAATGCAGATAAAAAGATTAGTAACAGAGGGTATGATTGTAAAATAGAACAACTTTGGAACTAACTCTTCCATCCTTTTCCATTACTCCCTTCTTTCATTGGTAAATTTTCCTAATTTAACTATTTAATTAAAATAGGAAATAAAGAATAAAATTGTAGTTATTTCTTCTTGCTAATGGATTTCTTTTAAGATTTATCCCCGAGATTTTTGCTCATATTCAATAAAGTAAAACCAAACAATTAGAAATCAATAATACTAAGCATATATTTATTAAAATCAAATTTTTAATATCAATATGCAAATTAACCTTCCCATTCACACTGTAAACCACTATTTTCTTGTATATATAAATACAATTGCATGTTATTAGTATGTAGATATGGTCAACAGTCTTAATGATGAAAAACAATTTTATTAATAATTAAGGTTTAAATAGAAATAAAGTCATGGAGAATGTGATGTAAATAACAAAGGGAATTGTGACTTGTATAGTAATATAGTTTCGGTTACAGAGAGAAAAACACACAATCTCTATTATAATAAGATATAAAGGGCAGTTTGTGTGTATGTATGTCCGGAGAAAACAACGAAACTAAAACAATTCACGACAAAGTAAATATATATATATATATATATATATATATATATATCTTATTATAATGGAGATTGTGTGTTTTTCTGTCTGTAACCGAAACTATATTACTATACAAGTCACAATTCTCTTTGTTATTTACATCACATTTACCATGATTTTATTTTTATTTATACCTCAATTATTAATAAAATTGTTTTACATTACTTATACTGTTGACCATATCTACATACTGCTAACATGCAATTGCATTTATATATACAACGAAATAGCGGTTTACAGTATGAATGGGAAGGCTAATTTGCATATTGACATTAAAAATTTGATTTTAATAAATATATGCTTAGTATTATTGATTTCTAATTGTTTGGTTTTATCTTAATGAATATGAGCAAAAATCTCTTCAATAAATCTTAAAAGAAATCCCTTAACAAGAAGAAATAACTAATATTATTCTTTACTTCCTATTTTAACTAAACAGTTAAATTAGGAAAATTTACCAATGAAAGACGGGAGTAACGGAAAATGATGGAAGAGTTAGTGTCAAAGTTGTTCTATTTTTCAATCATACCCCCTCTGTTCCAAATCTTTTTATCTACATTCTTATTCAGTCTAATTTAATATGATATTTTTATATATTAAAACTTAAATACTTGCACCCGGAGGGTGCATATATTTGCTAGTATATATATATACATTAAATATCCACGGTTCCCGCCTTTTTAGCAAAAATAATGAAGATTTAATTTATATTCGTGAAAATAATTCAAAAATAAAATTCAAACAGTAACAGAATTACTTTTTTGGCATTTAATATTTCAAATAGTGATTTTTTCTTTTCAGAATGTTGTGCCTTTCTTTCTTGACACCCCAACAGGTTGAAACAACGCAAGGTTTTTTTTTAATAGGGATTTTAACGGGGCATCCTGCGAGAATCCAAATGGATAACATACGTGACTTTTTGCCATATATGGTGGACTCTCCTATCGAGAACGATAGATGAGGGTCAGCAGTGAGTGATTTGATTCCTCCCATTGACATGCTGACAAGAAGACATTTTATGTTTCCTCGGGTGTGACAGCAGCCCAGTCCTGCTGCGAGCATGAAGCCACATTGACAAACGAAATGATCCAAGGCAGGAGTTAAATGTTTTTTTTTAAAGTTAGGCGGAGCCGATCTCTATGCTTCAGTCTATTTTGTTCAAAGCTCTTTAGTTTAGCGAAACAGGTCGTACGCCATTCCTTCCGATCCGATGCTAGATCTTCCCAAGCACTCAGGTCAATATCGAGGCGTTTCAAATTGTCCTTCAATTTGTCCTTGAAGCGTAAGAGAGGACGTCCAAATGAACGCTTAGCATTTGGTAGTTGCCCGTAAAATATCTTCTTTGGAAGCCTGTTCTCATTCATTCGGACAACGTGACCAGCCCACCTAAGTTGAATCGTGGCTAGTAGGGTTTCGATACCAGCAATATCACATCTTTTTAAAATTCGTGCTATTTCAAAATAGACACTGAACTGTTAATGATGATCACGTATACAAATGGATAACATACGTGACTTTTTGCCATATATATATATTATATATATATATATATATATATATATATATATAAATTTGATTTGTAGATAAATCTCTTATATATATATCAGATACTAATGCTTTTTTTATCATTAAGAATGAAAAGAAATCCTCATAAAAAACGAGTCCTTTTGTGTATTCACCTTTGATCAGAGCAGGAATATTTAATGTTCAAACAGCAGGCACTTTGAGAATGCACTTCCCTCAAATTTGGGCCGAGTCGAACAGAGTACACGTTTTAAATGTTCGTATTTATAATCTGCTGATACAGCCTTTAATTCCCAGAATCCATTATAGTCATCATCTTGACTAGCTGTCCCCACGGAAATTCAAGCGAATGTATCTATCAATACACTTCCGTAACCTATCGTTCGCGTGTGTAACGCTCACAGCTATATAACATACAGAAGATAATAGGGGGCCCATCCATTAACGAAATAAGCTAGCAGACCATTGTCAGAGAGGTCGATTTTTACTGGGTGCCCCATATGCTAAACAAACCTTAGATTAATAAACGACAACAAGAGAGAGAGAGGGGGAGAGAGAGAGAGAGAAATATGCCTCATTTATGCCGCTAAGATATCGCGAGATAGTTTAAGTTAAATGATACTTAGCTCTAATACCCATGATCATATGCTTTTACTGCATGCTTCAATATCTACATATTAATACGCCTGTACTTATCGTTCGGGTGTGTCACACAAGGACAGTTGACTATAGCGAAAGAACAATTACCTTTTTTTAAAAATCACATTAGTAATTTAAATCCTATGTTTCATTATCCACTTCTCCCTCCTTCCCAACGTCTCTTTCTCAAACCACATCATTCCACTCCCCGCGTTCTTCCCTACCTTCTCTTTCTCCAATTCTAGCGAATATCTATGCAGCTTTCTCTCTCTCTCTCTCTCTATATATATATATATATATATATATATATATATATATATATATATATATATATATATACAGATCCTAGAAGCCATATGCATAACAAATTAAAAAACCTAACATTAATAAAATAGCATTTAAAGTCGGAGACAACGTATTAAATATCTTCAATAACTAACACTTACCTACCCCCCCCCATCTTAAAAATAATAGACTCTCTGAATTTGATAAAAGCATAGATAACAGAACTAAAAAAAATTAACTAAAAACCAAATTACGTAACCCCATGAAGACGACTGGAGAAACAGTCGAAAGCGCTCGGGAAATTAGTATGCAGAATATGATGAATCAACTCGATCCAGATTCAAAAAGGATAGCCAGAAGACGGGAAAAAATATATACAAAAAATGAAAAAAGAATACTCCGGTTGTTCAATAACACTTGCCTTGAGAATATATATATATATAATATATATATATATATATATATATATATATATATTTCGCTACATATTTCGCTTCTTCGTCACTAGAATAATATTTGACTCTCTTCGGCCCCATGATAGAGGGTTTGAATGGCAAACATTATTTCAGTGAAAAAAGTAAAATCTGTAGTGAAATATATATATATATATATATATATATATATATATATATATATATATATATAAAAGAATGAACAAATGATATAAATTCAAATAAGAAATGTTTTTGCATTTAAAAAAAAGTGTTCGAAGGCTATTACGACATTAAAACCCAAAATAGTCTAATTATGCCTTTGATATATTGCCAAACTGGAACGAGAAAGTTGTTGAATGAAGGGAATAGAAGAGTTCTTTAGAAATTCTTTTAATATTCGACAGTGACACTTCCATTTCAGATGATGAATGGCCGT
>CM042160.1:93253373-93258373 GCA_023376005.1 Doryteuthis pealeii | reverse complement strand
CCCCTAGACAGGCGTTCAAAGATGCCCCTTCCGATCTGGTCACCTCAAGCCCTTTTTCATTTCATCTTGGACGATTTGGACGGTGCCATTTTTGAACCGAGGGTGTTGCAAGATGATAACGGTCATACAATAGCCACCACGGGTATTCGAACATACAATACCTACGACGGGCATTCGAAGTGACCCCTTCCAATTAATCGATTGGTCAGGTCAAGTCCTTTTCATTTCATCTTGGACGATTTAGACGGTGCCATTTTTAACCAGAGGGTATTGCAAGATGAGATAAAGAACCAACCATTTTGATCGTAACGAAATTGCCGAGTCGATGTGCTACCATTTGAGGAAGGATTCAACAAATTTAGTTGCGTAGGTTTTTGCAAGATGATATGCCAGGAAAATAGTTAATGTGTTTTTTCTTTTCCCTTTTCGTGATGCATAACTCAATTCAAAGCAGAACATTTCGCGCCATCACCATGCCTCTGTTCTCAAAATAAAAAGCAGACGACATTGCCGGGGCTTTTTTTTTTTTTTTTTTTTTTTTTTTTTGGCATCGAATTTTGTATTCAGTTCCGCATTTGTAATTTCCGGCTTGCTCCTGATTATCCATGTTTTTTTATTGTTTGTAATTGTTTATGAAATGGTGAGCCAGTTCGACATGCATTAACGGTTGAGAGATATAAGACGCATCTTTTGTGTCTTTGATTTTGGTTGGTTGGTTGGTTGTTTTGTTTTACGACATTTCAAAACTTTTCTGGTCTTTTAATGCCGAATCAAGTCATTTTGATAAACAATGGACTCAGATCGCGTAAACAGTGATCATAACTGTAAATCAACCACTCTGACCCACCAACAAACCGTTACCCCTTTCCACATTTTTCAATGCTTATATATTTAGAATTCATCACCCAATTAAATATTGAACAGGCTCATTGCTGCTTAACTTTAGTGGTCTGGCAGAAACCAGTGCTTTCAGCGTGACTTGACCGTAATTTAGAATTATGGTGCTTAAAGTCGAACAGCGAGTTCGATCCTTGCTGGATGCCCCATAATTGCGACCTTGTGTCACATCATAACCGTGGAGTAAATACAAGGCGTCACATCGTGATGTAAGTAATGGTTAGTGTTATAGGTGATACACCCTATAAGACTAATGGAATGCGCCGACAGGTTACTATAAGTAACAGGGACAATTGTAGCTTGACAGTAAGCCAATGCGAGTCAGCTCACAATTCTATTTGTCGGACGTAATTCCCACTTCTCTGTATTGTATTTGTCTACTTTCTGTTAATACATTTTCCTACATTTGTTACCGTCGCTTTGTTCTTATTTGACCCCTTAAAACATCACAACAGTTAGCAAGCTAGTTTCACAGATCCATTACTATTGAATAGTGAGTTCGATCCTTGCTGGATGCCCCATAACTGTGATTTTGTGTCACATTCTACCCGTGGAGAACGGGTTGGGTAACTACCCTCTTTTCTCAAGGTTAGGTATTACCCAACCCTTTCGGTAGGATGTCGCACAAGATCGTAATTATTGGACATTCGAACTCACAATTCAGTAGTAATGGATCTGCGAGACTAATTTGACTAACCATTCCACCATGATGGAACGCCCTCGCTCTTGGGAACGTTATGTATCCAACTACTCTCTCCACTCACATCCGCCAGATATGGGTAACTAGAAGACTGACGCACCATAATCTTCTTCTTACTCTTTCACCTTCTACTGCACTAAGATAATTATCTAAACTGGATATTACCTCATGCCCCACGTGTACGGTCAGGCACAAGGCTCTATTAATGTGGGACCACCACGAACCGAAGCTCATGGGTGCGGTGGAAAAATTGCGTTGATCAGATAATTATCTAAACTATCTATTCCTTTCCTTTTTTTTTAGTTTTTTTCATTGGATTTTTTCCTTTAAACCCATAGATGGGACCCTAACAGGTAGTACCACTTCGAGTCAGAGTGGACCTGGAAGCAATGGAAGGGGTACTCACAGTCGCCAAAGTTCCAAAATCGGAACTTCGCCATTAGATGGAATTTAACGTCATACCCAGGACAATAGATTTTGTTAACGCCCGACTCGTACACGAACATTTAGGAGAGGACCCAATTCTATTTACAAGTCAATGTTCTGTTGACGCATCTCTTTGAATTACATATCTTTTCTTTCTTTTTTTTTTTTTACAAACACATCGTGCGTTCGTGATCACGAATAATTCGTTCCAATGTAAAGTTGGAAAAGAATTGTGCTCTCTTAAAACTAGTTTAAATTGTGACAAATGTGCTTGTGCATTCACAAATAAGGTTGGCTTCTTTATTTAATGGTATATGAAGCCATCCTTGTAGAACAACAGTAGTGGTATTATTTAACCCATTTGTTGGTTGGAATTTAGGGAAATTTTGGGAGACCAAACCATTTGGGAAATGCACAATTGAATCTACTTTGTTTAATGGCATGTCAACCTTCGTGGGTTAATACCAAAGCCATCATTGTAGAACAACAGCAGGGATACTATTTAACCCATAGATTGGTTGGCTGGTTGGTTGGCTGGTTTAATCGTTCATTCGTTGGCTTTTATGGCATGTCAACCCTTATAGGGTTATTTTGCGCCGAAGACATTTTGCTTTATTCATTCTTGTTGAAAATTCAATTTTTTTTTCAAATTCAGTTTTTCAAAATACATTTTTTAATGGTTGGCTGGCTGGTTGGCTGGTTGGTTGGTTAGTACGTTGGTTTTTACGGCATGTCAACCCTTATTAGGTCATTTTATGCGGAATACATTTTGTTTTATTATTTCTTTTTGGGTATTCAATTTCTTTTTTCAAACTCATTTTTTTAATACTCATTTTTAAAAAATCTATTTAACCATAGATCCTAACAGATATCCCTCCGTGACCCTTAGTTGAGAGAATGGGGAGGTTCATATCTTTCCCAAGAGTGACAGTGATATTCACCAATATTGGTTTTGTTGCCCGGTGCCCGGATTGGTTTCTTTGTTTAATGACATCTCAACCTCTGTGGGTTATTTATTTAATATGAGCATGCATTGTGGATGTACAGGAGATATTGATGATCCCAAGTAGAATCATCCCCTACATACCAAGTAGTTGGACACTTATATATATATATATATATATATATATATATATGAGAGTAAGTAAATAAACAATGTGTTTATTTGATATGGCTTTTAGCCGACAATTATTGGAGGATATGTGCTTAATTGAAGTCATACCTAATTTTGAAAATTAATTAGTTAATAATTAATTAATTTAGGCGGGCATTGTTTAATGACATCTCAACCTCTGTGGGTTATTTATTGTCAAAGCTATCCTTGTAGAAGAACAGTAGTGTTACTATTTAACCCATTGCCGAGGAGATAAAGGGGTTCCTACATATAACAAGAGTGATATTCATCAATGTTGGTATGATTCGGTTTCATTGTTTAATGTTATATCAACCTTTGTGGGTTATTTAATGCCGAATCCATCAGAAACACAATAGTGGTAATATTTATCTATAACTGGGGGTGAGGGGTGGGTCTCAATTTCCCAATAAACTTAATGTTAAGCCCGAGATAAAAATCAAAGATTTTGAATGATGATTAGGGAACTGGCGCTACACAATCTCTCTTCTATTATCTTGCATTGTGCCGTACTAAGCTAAGATTAATAAATGTTAGGCCCAGAAGAATATAAGAAGTAAATACTACTACTACTACTACACATTTGATTACCAAGATGAGCATCTGTACGATGTTCTACACATCGAACAATTCTTTGTCGAGATTCACTTGTCATGATTATTTTCTATAATTATCGAATTTTATGCGATAAACGCATTGTAATTGCCTCCAAGTAAAAATAATAAATCATATATAATATATATAATTAATATGTATGTAATATATAACAGTCATATATATGTATATATATATATATATATATATATATATATGAAAGTAAACAAACAATCTGTTTGAGATGGCGAAATGTACATACAGAGATTGACTTTTTCTCGATTTGTTTACGCTTTACATTTGAACAGATACGCTCGCCTAATTCATTAATTATCAACTAATTAATTTTCAAAAATTAGGTATGACTTCAATTAAGCACATATTCTCCCATGTGTGTGTGTGTGTGTGTGTGTGTGTGTTGTCTATCATTATATAAAAATTATATATATTATGATTATATAGAAATTAGACCGCGGAATTCCCATATGTTCTGCTAGATGACACTGTTGAATAAGTGAAGAGACTTGCTGTCACATGGTCTCTGGCGAGAGCGGTCCGTGTTAAAGAAATATGGAATAATCATCGATTCAGACTGCAAAACCACAGGATATAATGATGAGGAAAAACACAAATTAAAAATAGACCTCACTCCGGAAATATAGATGGTTGTGCCCATAATATTTGGCGCACTGGGAATAGTGCCAAAATCAATTCTGGACTCAGAAGAAGATGCTTAATATTCGGGGAGACTTGTTGTCACTCTGTCTCCTCAGTGGAGAAGTCAAGAAAAAAAAAATAAAAAAAAAAAAAAACCTCTGAGATTTGAAACAACAGCAGAAACACACACTCACACGTCAGAAGAGAGAGATCTCGTTCCTTGTCAGTTAGGTGAAGAAATGTTGATAGATAGCTGGTGTCGCTGTGTAGCGAACAACGGGATTACATGTTTATATGTGTATCGTGCTGCTGATTTTTATGGTAGACTGACCGTCAAGTGGTAGGGGGAGCAAACAAACATGGGTTTGATCGGTTGGCGGGGAAAACGAAAAACGCTAAGAAACATTTCTTAGCTCAATTTCTCTCTCTCTCTCTCTCTCTCTCTCTCTCTCTCTCTCTCTCTCTCTCTCTCTGTGTGTGTGTGCCTTTCTATCACTCTCTCCCCTTCTTTCTCTCTCTCTCTCTGTCTCTGTCTCTCTCTATCTCTCTATGTCCGCCTTTTTATCTCTCTCTCTCTCCTTCTCTCCCCCCCTC
>CM042160.1:93233373-93248373 GCA_023376005.1 Doryteuthis pealeii | reverse complement strand
TCTATCTATCTATCTATCTATCTCTGTTCATATCTATCTATATCAGTCTGCACATATATATCTTTCGCTTCACGCATCTATCTTTCACAATCTGTCCATACCTTCTTTATTTTCCCCTTTTTTTTTGTGCCTTTTTTAAACTCCTTATACAATAACGGGTCTGTGATTCGCAAAGGTTTTGAAACCACAGGTCTAACTAATTCAATACAAAAGGTAAACCGCCCTGTCGGTGGGGCGTTAGAATGCACCGACTGCACCTCTGCAGAGGGGTAAGACTCCCCCAATGGGACCAAACTGTTGGCCGTGGATGGCCACCCGTGATGCTTAATGATAGAGCCCGGGTGGATGAGCAGTTCATGACCTGCAATACTCCACTTTGGCCCTATCTTGGGCTAGACGGGCGGTCGGAGAGGCCCCATCCGATCAATCGGCTAGTCACGTCAAGCCCTAGCACCTATATGATTGTCCCAACACTATTGCCCTTATAGCAAGCCCCAACCCCTTTTATCATATGGGTGCTAGAAGGCGGTGGCTGCGGGTCTACATGTCCTGGGAATGAGGTTAAACTCTATCTGGTAGTGAGGTTCCAGTTTTTGGAGGTTTGGGGAATGTGGAGCACCCCTTCATCCCATTGCTCCTGGTCCACTCTGACCCGAAGTGGTAGTACCTGTTAGGGTCCCATCTATGGGTTAAATAGAAAAATGTATTTATAAAAAAATGGTATTATCCATTAAGAATTGATTTATTTCAAAACTTTATCGGCATTAAATGACCCACTGAGGTTGATATGCCGTAAAACAAAACAAAATTAACAAAAGGTAAAACCTCATGAAGTATGACCCTGTCTTCTACCACTTACGCCAAACCTGCCAGTTAATTTAAATAGTCGGTGTTAATAGCGAAATGAAGCCGAATTGGTAATTCTAAGCTAATATCAAAATTATTGCATATTGTAATGTATGTAATAGGATACGTTCGTTTGTCTGGGTAGGCACCTTCGGCTGAGGGGCAGGGTCATCAAACTTTCTAAAAAGAGCCAATAGCGTGACTTAGGACAATAAAAATCAGGAAATTTACTTATTTGTCCCCACGTAAAATCGATGATTTGGAAGCGTAAGAGACAATGCAATTTCCTTTATGAAAAAAAAAAATTCCTTGAGGGGGAATTTATAGCAGACAATAATGAGTGATATATACATTCTTTTCAATGCTTTCTTAGTTTATTAAGGACTTGAATTACAATTGTTATAACCTTTACCCACACAAATTTTGATTTATATATGTCGGTACCTTCTCCGTTCACTAAGGACGATGGCGGGACCAGATGACCTTTAGGCACCCCTTTTTCGATCTCGTTTCTTCAGGACATTTTTTATTTTATTTACACCGTCAAAATCCGGTTGTTTGTTAAAGGGTTGGGGTTAGGAATTAGGGTTAGGGTTTAGGGTTAGGGGTTAGTTTTATGATTAAAAAAAAACTCTAAAAATCATCTGTTAACAAACAACCGGATTTCGACGGTGTAAATGAAAAAATGTCCTGATGAATCGAGATCGAAAAAGGGGTGCCTAAAGGTCATATGGCCCCGATGACGTAGTGTCCAAAATAAATGAATATATATTCATTTATTTTGTGTTGGTCGATCTGACTAAAATCTATTTCTAATCTAAACCGGAAGAGGGTCTTCTCCACCGATTCTCACGGTGTCCACCGGAAGAATCAGGACTGAGGTCAAGCCTTGTCATTCAATCCTTCAGGGCCGCCGGCTGCAACTTATAACAGCCATTTTAGTTTCTACACTACTGTACACCAATATTAGGAATCTAATAATTATGTAACAATAGATTATATATACTGGACACCAGCACCACTAAAAACAAGAGCTGTCAAAGGATGGATGGGCTCCAGGGGGGAGCCAACGTCCATCCATATCGATAGTAGTAGGATTGGGATACTCAGATAAATCCCCAAATGGGGTAGTTGGGACTCCTTAGCCTTAGACGGCAATCCATCTAGACAAGAAAAAGCCTTTCATAAAACTTCCGTTGTCCATTGGTTATATATATATATATTTACCAACCCCTGCGCACGAGAAGGATGTGACACAAGGTCAATTTCTTAAGCGGAGTTCAGCAGGTTTGAATTCAGAGTTTTCCTTTTTCTAGACCTGGCTGCCTAACCAAGGTTAAAGAGCCCAGTCTGCCCTACTATTTACCCATAGCTGGAGGGAGAATAGGATTCATACCTTTCCCAAGGGTATTAGCGCTAAGTGAAATGCAATTACCACGTCCAGGATTTGAACTCGGGGTGACTAGTACATTTCCCATGACTTTAACCATTACACCACGCGCTTCCTCCATTGGTTATATATAACTTGTTCCAATCAAAGGCTAAGGGAGTAATCCCCGAAACCAAATATGGAGCTGGAGTCCTTAAAGGTGGTGTGATGCTGAACTTTAGCGCTATCCAGCAACTCCTGCGTTGGCAAGCTGCATTGTTTTTTTGGGGGGGGGGTGCCACCCTTTGTACTACAAAGGCAGTGGTGAGAGGGTTTACCTGTTGCTTGGGCGGCAGTACATCCTCCATATCAACCCGCTTAGGCTACATAGTTCCCTCTCTTTTAACACTATGCCATCGTCTCTAGTGGACGGGGATGAATGCCAATGATATACTTATAAGAAAACCCATATGTAAATCAGATCTCTTTGATGAGATAAAGTGCATGTGTGCGTACCTATTTATATCTTTTCTCTCTCTCTCTCTCTATATATATATATATTATATATATATATATATATATATATATTTACAGGCTGCCACGAATGGTGATCGTTAACTCAATGTTCAGTCACATCGACGATCTAGAAAACATATAATTATTTTAAAAATTGATTTTGAACACCCCCCCAACACACACATTTACACACAATATATCTCTCTCTCTATATATATATATATCTTTGTAAGCATATATATATATAATATATATATATATATATATAGATAAATCTAAGTCAGACGAACCTACTATTAGTTTCGCTTAATGCTCTTCAGGGCTAAGATCTGACTCTTAGAGTTAGATCTTAGCCCTGAAGAGCATTAAGCGAAACTAATAGTAGGTTCGTCTGACTCATTAGATTTATCTTATTATTTGCTCTACTTAAGTATTGAGTACTTTTTTACTTATTAGCTTATTCTCCTGGCGGTTATATGAATATATATATATATATATATTATATATATATATATATATATATATATATATCTTATATACATATATATACATATAAATTGTTTTTTTTTTCTTTTGGCCAAATACTGTACCAATAGATTATTTTTTGTTGGTATGACTATCTTGGTCTTTTCTTTTTCCCAAAAATGTTTTCTCCCCGGTTGATGTTTGGTAGTATATTTTTACAATCAAACTATTTGCTGGTTTTTTTCTCACCGCGAGGATTTACCAACACGCTTGCTATATTAAATTATATATATATATATATATATATATATATATATATATATATATATATGCTCGCAAATATATACATGTGTGCGTATAAACACATTGATATATATATATATATATATATATATATATATATATATATATATATATATATATAATTTCTACTGTATTCAGAGCATGAATAATAGTATTAAACTTAACGCAATTTCCAGACCGAATAATGAAAGAAAAATAAGTTTTATTTTCAAATCGGACAAACACATTGATATATATATATATATATATATATATATATATATATATATATATATATATATATATATATTATTTACAAATCAGACAAATATGTTTAGATTTGATTCTAAAGGAAATAAAACTAAATTTCATCGAAAGAAAAAAAGTTAACCAAATATTGGTGAAAATAAATCGATTTTTTTTTGTTTTTTCATCGAACTGAAATAAAACTTTGCCTCAAAATTCAATGCGAAATCTTTCAGTGCAAATTATAGGAATATTTTGTTTTTTTTTTTTTTGTTTTTTTGTCAGCAAACTCAGCAGGTTTTCTGGAATAAATGTAATGCATAAAAAAATATGTATAGAAAAAAAAATGTTTCATTGCATCTCTCCAATTAGAAAATGTTGCTTATAATGGGACAATAATAACGCGTTGAGCTAGAAAAAATATTACAACTACTATTACAATTACTACTACTACTACTACTACTAATATACAATCCTCCTTCTACTACATAAAAATGTGTCCTTGTGCCAGAGAAACGATGTTATTATTCGGATAACAAAAGAAACTAAAAATAAGTGGACTTATTCATAAAAAAAAAGAAATGCCTGAATGATCTTGTGTGTGCAACACCATAAACAAGCCGGTCCAGAATATTTTACCGCGCGCTTGCGGACTAATTTAATTACTAAGATACACATGCTCTATCACCGATATTGAGCTTTTTTTAAATTTTATTTACAAGTATAACAAGCATTGTTATCAATTCTGATATTTCTGACTGACGAAAATTAGGTCGAGTTTCGATTCCGGCTGAGGCAAAATGCAAAGTCTAGCCGCACTGGAGAGCTGTGATACAGCGAAGCAGTATTGTACGTGGACAACTCTCTCTCTCCCCCCCTCTCTTCCCCTCTCCTCTCTCTCTCTCTCTCTCTCTCTCTCTCTCTCTCTCTCTCTCTCTCTCTCTCTCTTACTCTGTCGATGTTTGTCGATGTAGATTTAATCAAATCAAGCTTCTTCAAACATGCAGGACCTTCCTCAGTATCGTTTATTATTTATATATCATGCATCTGTTCGTTCGCACCAGACATCTGAGACGTACTGCTAGAGAACGGGATCAAAGAAGCCATTAAAAAATGAAAAAAGAAAAAGAAACTTACATCGTAACCCTAACTTCGAATTTTGTAGGTAAGGAGGCAAGTTTATTGTTTTTCTTGTGGACACTTGTTTTATCATGCCCAATAAATCGTAGAAACCTATAAAATTATCAATATCTGCTCTTAAAAATTAAGGAACGGCTCAGGCTGGTGGGTGTGCTGTTGGTTGGTTAGATTTTACGGCATGTCAGCCCTGTTGGGTTATTTTATGCCAAAGACGTTTTGTTTTATTCATTCTCGATGGGTATTCAATTTTTTAGTTTGAGTTTTGTTTAACGGCATATCAACCTCTGTGGGTTATTTAATGCCAATAAGGTTATTTTGGATTTCAGTCTTTAAAGTAGTGGTTCTATGGAGATATTCGGTTATGTTCTGTTATATCTTGTTGAAAAGGTTGCTTTTTTTTTATAAAATTTAAAATTTTTTCAGGGTTTGTATTCTTAAAGATGTCTCTCGGTTTCTTGCTTGATAGTAATTGGCGCGGATATGTTTAAGTCTAAACACATTTTTTAAATTCATTTTTTTTATTCAACCTATAGATATGACCCTAACAGGTACTACCACTTTGGGTTAGAGTGGACTTGGGAGTAATGGCGATGAAGGGGTACTCCACATTTCCCAGAGCTCCAGATTTGAAACTTCATCACTAGATACAATTTAGCGTCATTCCTAGGGCACTAAAACCCTCTGTGTCCTTCTTCAAACACATAAAAGATCAAATGTGTTTGGTGGTTCCTATAAGGGCAATAGAGTCGGGACAATCATATAGGTGCTAGGGCTTGGCATGATAGATAGATAGAAATATAGATGGAACATACTAAGATAGATAGATAGATAGATAGATAAATTTGAACAGACTGATATTGATAGATATATAGATAGAAAGATAGATAGGAACAGACTAGATAGATAGATAGATAGATAGATAGGAACAGATAAGATATATATATATATATATATATATATATATATATATATAAGTAATCCACAGACACGTGTTTCGAGGTATCACCTCTCATCAGTGTGGTTATACATTAACAGCTACCCATGGCCGGGTTTGAGACCCGAATGAACTTTCGTTCGCCAAGCCTCTTACCCGTGCGGCCAGAGGCAGCTGTCAATATAGGAGAATATTTAATTGCTACATTTCTAAGCGGAAATGAATTCACTAGAGTCCTCAAACTTTTTGTAAACAAAGCGAGGGTTAGCTACACGCCAGAACGGTGAACTTACAATTAAATCCCTATTTAGAGAACTCAACCAAAGTGAGAGTATATATATAATAAATAAGTAATCCACAGACACGTGTTTCGAGGTATCACCTCTCATCAGTGTGGTTATACTTAACAGCTACCCTAGAGAGAGAGAGAGAGAGAGAGAGAGAGAGAGAGAGAGAGAGAGAGAGAGAGAGATTTGAACAGACTGAGATAGATTGATAGATAGCTAAATGCATAGATAGATAAATATGAACAGATAGATAGATAGATAGATAGATAGATAGATAGATATGAACAGATTGATAGATAGATACTAGATAGGTAGATAGTATGAACAGACTGAGATAGTTAGATAGATAGATAGATAGATAGATATGAACAGACTGAGATAGAATAGATAGATAGATAGATAGATAGATAGATAGATAGATAGATATGAACAGATTGAGATAGATAGATAGATAGATAGTTAGATATAGTAGATAGATAGATAGATAGATAGATAGATAGATAGATAGATAGATAGATAGATAGATAGATAGATAGATAGATATAGATAGATAGATAGATAGATAGATATAGATAGATAGATAGATAGATAGATAGATAGATAGATAGATAGATAGATATGAACAGACTGATAGATAGATAGTAGATAGTTAGTTATATAGATAGATATGAACAGACTGAGATAGATAGATAGTTAGATAGATAGATAGATAGATTTTGATATAACAATATAACAGATATTTGCCCAGCATTTTTCCAAATTAAAAAAAAGTTTAAGAAATTAGACAAACCAAACCAAACTAAACCAAACCAAAATGTCTTCAACATTAAATAACATAACAAGTATTGACATATTGTAAAATCCAACCAGCCAACCAACCAACCTTCTTCCCTATTCCCACTCGATTCTATCATAATTGCATCAGATTTTCGTAACAATGATAGCCATACAAATCAGCTTCACTGATCTGATTTCTTTGGAGGTGAATTGTTTTCTGCACTTGTTAATTACGTTTAATCAATTTGAAATAATCGGACCGGCTGCGTACGGAATGGCAAAATCTCTTGGAGACGAAGGAAAAAACACTGTGCAAAGATCGATAAAGGAATTACTTCGATTCCTCATTTTGAAATCGCACGGATATGTGTTACATAATTCATCAGCAGCTTATGATTTATGTATGTACCTGTAGTTGAAAGACTGAAATAGATAGATAGATAGATAGATAAACTGACTGAGATAGATAGATAGATAGATAGATAGATAGATAGATAGATAGATAGATAGATAGATAGATATGAGACTGAGATAGATAGATAGATAGATAGATAGATAGATATAGACTAAGATAGATAGATATGATAGATAGATAGATAGATAGATAGATAGATAGATAGATAGATGAGATAGGTAGATATGAACAGACTAGATAGATAAGATAGATAGATAGATATGAGATAGATAGATAGATAGATAGATAGATAGATAGATAGATAGATAGATAGATAGATAGATAGATACTAGATAGATAGATAGATAGATAGATAGATAGATAGATAGATAGATAGATAGATAGACTGAGATAGATAGATAAATAGATAGACCATACATACATACATACATACATTTTGATATAACAATACAGATATTTGCCCAGCATTTTTCCAAATTAAAAAAAAAGTTTAAGAAATTAATAATTTGTTTCATGTTCTTGTTTCGCAGATCCATTACTAGTGAATGGCGAGTTCGATCCTCACTAGACGCTCCATATTTGTGACATTGTGTCACTTCCTACCCAGTTTGGAAGCTCCTAATTTTTAAGCTGGGTACCGCTGGTCTAAATTAAAGTTTTCTCTTTAGACCGGTTGCCTGCAACACTTCCCAGACTACCCGAGGGAATTAGCGTGAATTGAAACGCAAACGGTCAAGTCTAGGTTTGAACTCGGGTCACCGGTCCACTTCCTTTGGCGATAACCATTACTAATCACCTACATTATTTACCTATTCAGAGATGCTGATAGGTCCTACGTCCCTGACGCACAAAAATCTAAAAGGACGCAGTAAAATTGCATCCACGCGTCCCAGTGTTTTTTTTTCTTTTTTTTTCTTTCCTCTCCATTTCAAACTAACTGTAGATACATTTCAATAGTTTTCTTAGAAACGAATTACACAGGATAGGTTACAAGGTAGGAGTTATACGGCTTTAGTTGGGACCCATTAATTTTTTCCGGACACTAATTAAAAGCAAAAAATGTGCGTCCCAGGACCCCCTAAATCAATAAGTTATCAGCATCGCTGTCTATTTTAAAATGACTGTGAAGATATATTTTAACGTATATAATTGGAAACCGTAATTGTTAAAACTGACTTCGGCATAAGATGGTTTGGTTTGTTTTGTTTTACGGCATATCAACCTCAGTGGGTCATTTAATGCCGATAAAATTTTGAAATAAATCAATTCTTAATGGATAATACAATTTTTTTTATAAATACATTTTTCTATTTAATCCATAGATGGGACCCTAACAGGTACTACCACTCCGGGTCAGAGTGGACCAGGGAGCAATGGTGATGAAGGGGTGCTCCACATTCCCCAAACCTCCAAAACTGGAACCTCACCATCAGATAGAGTTTAACGTCATTCCAGGACATGTAGACTCTCAGCCACCGCCTTCTAGCTCCCATATGATAAACGGGTTTGGGATTGCCATAAGGGCAATAGGGTTGGGACAATCATATAGGTGCTAGGGCTTGACGTGACCAGCCGATTGATCGGAGGGGGCCTCTCCGACCGCCCGTCTAGCCTAAGATAGGGCCAAAGTGGAGTATTGCATGTCATGAACTGCTCATCCACCTGGGCTCTATCCTTAAGCATCACGGGTCGCCACCCATACCAACAGGTGACCCCATTGGGGGAGTCTTACCCCTCTGCAGAGGTGCAGTCGGTGCATTCTAACGCCCAGCCGACAGGGCGGAAAATGGCTGTTATAAGTTCAGCCGACGGTTGGGGCTTGCCATAAGGGCAATAGGGTTGGGAAAATCATATAGGTGATAGGACTTAACGTGGCATAAAATGACCCATAAAGTTGTTGATATGTCGCAAAACTAACCAACCAATAAGATTCCAGATAAATAAGGGACCTAAATAGGGGCCCTACTTTTCTAAGTTCAAAATCATAATTTTGAAATAAAAAAGACATTTCTTATTAAGCCAAAATATTTTTTTGTTTTTGTTGTTTTTTTTTTTTCTTTTTTTTTTTTTACTAACGGTCCAATTACGATGGAATGCCAAGCCAGCAATGTGCCCATAAAGGTCAATAAAAACAAAATCACGCCCTAAATCTCGCCCAAAGTCTCGGTAAAAGAATGAACATTTTTGATAATTGCTTCTAAAAAAAAAAAAAAACAAAAAAAACTACGTTGTTCTTTTTCATTAGAATAATCATTATTGTTGTTGTTGTTGTTTTTTTGTATCCATCAACTTCTACCTGCAACAGAGAACTGGGTACCAATGCACAATAGCGCGCAAGATATAATATCATTAGAATCGCATTTTGCGTGTAAATAGCATTAGATGTCGTAAACTATCGAAGTAGCCTAACCCAAACCCAACACTGGCCCTATCTATTACCCTAACCCTATCCCTAATGTCTTAAAGGTTTCGGGTATTTTCGTGAAATGTATTGAAATGTAATGCTTTTTATACGTTATCTAATGATTTTCTATCCTTCGACCATAACCGTTACACATCACGTGCAGGAAAGCTTAGTAAACGTATATTTCATTTTGACAATTGTTTAAAGAGGGACAAGTGGATTCATAACTTTTTAATAGAAATTATTGCAAATTAAACGTAAACTTTCATCATTTTTGCTGATTCAGTTCACGGTACTAACGCAGAATAGCGCGCAACAGATAGTATCATAAGATAGCGTGTAAAAAGCATTACATTTCACGGAAATACTCGAAACCTTTCAGAAGCTAGGGATAGGTGAGGGTCAGTGATTGTGCCGATGTTAGGGTTTGGCTCACAAGGTTCCTAGTTCGATACCGGTCCTCGCTTACTCAGCGTATGAGTAGCACAGGGATCTGTGCGGTAAAGTAAGGAGATGATGGTAACACAATCTCCCTGGTCTAGCGCTAGTGAAAAGGGGATAGACCCCCTCGCTGACTGGCTAATACCGACTTTAGGCCGCCCCGACGACTTTACTTAACTTTTTTATACGCAAATGTGATTCTAATGATATTATCTCTTGCGAGCTATTGTGCATTGGTACCCAGTTCTCTGTAGCAGGTTACCCGTACCTTGCTCGAATAATAGTAGTATTTCACAAATTTTAAGTGAATCTGATTCCCACTGGGTGCCCTATGATTCTGGCCTTGAGCCAGACTAAGCTAAGCTTACATGATTTCTACTTGTTTAGGTAGTATAATTGCAGCAGAAAATATCATACTTGTGAAATGTCAGCAATCAATTTTGTAGTAACGTAAGTAAAGTCGTCGGGTTGGCCTAAAGTCGGTATCAGCCATACAGCGAGGGAGTCTAACCCCTTTTCACTAGCGCTAGACCAAGGAGATTGTTTTTTTTTGTTTTTTTTGCATCTGAGGTGGAGCGCCACAGCTAACATCAGCTCCTTACTTTACCGCACAGATCCATGTGCTGCTCATTCGCTGAGATGGCGAGGGCCGGCATCGAACCAAGAACCTTGCGATTCCTAGATGACTGCTCTACCGACTGAGCTAAACCGGCCCTAATGCCAACTAACAAAGTGTGTCTTAGTGAAATATTAGGGGAGTACGACTAGATAAAGGACTTTGTAATGGACACATCACACAAAAACTTCCACGATAAAAATCAGAAATAAAATTCTCTTAATATTGCTTTTTTAATGTCTGTATCGGACAGAGAACAAAAGCGGTCGGGTGGGTGAGGCTTGGTGAACTCTGTTGCCAGGGAATTTCTGAAACGTCCAGGGCCGTGGACTGGATTTTTATGCCTTTAGAACGGTGCTTAATTTACCATTTCTTCCTGCAATGACAGTCACATAAAACCAGAGACTGTGGACAAAAGCCACATGTTTAGTTAGGGTCAGTGCGATGTTAGGAGGTGTTCAGAGGCAAACCGGGGGTGGTTGAAATGACAAGTAGAGGGGGGGGAAGAATTGTGCAGATATCACATGCGCAATAATTCGAAACGAGGCGGCGTGGATACAGGTGCACCTGCGCCTGCAAGTAGAAGAGAGAGAGAGAGAGAGAGAGAGAGAGAGAGAGAGAGAGAGAGAGAGAGAGAGAGAGAGAGAAAGAGAGAGAGAGGGAGAGAGAGAGAGAGAGAGAGAGAAGAACTTGCTACATACTACCAACACTAAGATACGCACCTTGCACACAGAATTGTGGCTGCACGATTTTGTGGGTCTGTGTCCACAAACCATTCCACAGATCACAGCATATGCACATGGAGATGGATACAAGCACTCACACACACACACACACACACATATATATATATATATTATATATATATATATATATATATATATATGTGTGTGTGTGTGTGTGTGTGTGTGTGTGTGTGTGTGTGTGTGTGGTGTGCATGTATGCATCTCCATGTGCATATGCTGTTATCTATGGGGCGGGTTAGCTCAGTCGGTAGATCGTTCGGCTAGAAACCACAAGGTTCCTAGTTCGATACTGTCCTCGCCAACTCAGCGAGGTGTAGTCGGTAATTCTAACGCCCTAGCCGACAGGGCGGGATTTTGTTTTGAGTTTTAAAAAAAGAACAAAACAACAACAAAAAAGAAAAAAGACCCTCCAAATGTTGAACCCATTTTAGAGACAGGTTTAGCTCAGTCGGTAGAGCGTTCGGCTAGGAAACACAAGGTTCCTGTTTCGATACCGACTCTCGCTAACTTAGCGTATGAGTAGCACAGGGATCTGTGCGGTAAAGTAAGGAGCTGATGTTGGGTGTGGCGCTCCACCTGAGACGCTAAAATAATGTCCTTGGTCTAGCGCTAGTGTAAATTAGGACTCTTGAGTTTTTGGTCGAAATAAATTATTACGGGATGACGGTTTGTTTTATTTGTCTGAAGAGGCTAGACTCATTTTGAGTTCCTGGTCGAAATTAATTATCATAGTATAATGCTTGATAAGTATTTCTTTCTTTGGAAATTATATATACTAGCAAATATATGCACCCTCCGGGTGCAAGTATTTAAGTTTTAATGTAATAAAATATCGTATTAAATTAGAAAGTCTAACGGAACTAAATAAGAATACAGATAAAAAGATTTGAAACAGAGGGAGTATAATAAAAGATTTGAAACAGAGGGAGTATAATAAAACATGGAACAACTGAAACTTACTGTTCCATCACTCTAGTCTTTCATTGTTATTTTTTTCTAATTTAAGTATTTAGTTATAAGAGGAAGTAAAGAATAAAATAACAGTTATTTTATCTTTTTATCTATTTTATCTATTTAAGATTCATTGAAGAGATTTTTGCTTATATTCATTAAAATAAAACCAAACAGTTAGAAATCAATAATACTAAGCACATCTTTATTAAATTCGATTTTTTAATATTAATATGCAAATTAGCCTTCCCGTTCACACTGTAAACCGCTATTTTGTTGTATATATAAATATAATTGCATGTTGTCAGTATGGAGACATAGTTAACAGTATTAATAATGTAAGACAATTTTATTAATAATTGAGGTTTAGATAAAATAAAATCATGGAGAATGTGATGTCAATAACTAAGAGAATTGTGACTTGAGTAGGAATATAGTTTTCGGTTACAGACAGAAAAACACACAATCTCCATTATAATAACTAGCAAATATATGCACCCTCCGGGTGCAAGTATTTAAGTTTTGATATAATAAAATATCATATTAAATTAGAAAGGCTAATGAAACTGACTAAGAATGCAGATAAAAAGATCTGCAACAGAGGGGTATAATCGAAAATAGAAACAACTTTAAAACTAACTATTCCATCATTTTCCATTACTCCCCTTTTCATTGGTAAATTTTCCTAATTTTAACTATTTAGTTAAAATAGGAAGTAAAGGATAATATTACAGTTATTTCTTCTTGTAAATAAATTTCTTTTAAGATTTATCTACGAGATTTTTGTTTATATTTCTTAAGATAAAACCAAACAATTAGAAATCAATAATACCAAGCACATATTTATTAAAATAAAATTTTAAATATCAATATGCAAATTAGCCTTCTCGTTCAAACTGTAAATCGCTTTTGTTGTATATATAAATACAATTGCATGTTATTAGTACATAGATCCGGCCAACGCCGGGGTCCAGTGGCTTTGGCCCTGGATTTTACGATTTAATAGCGTCGATCCCAGGGGGCCATCCCCAGGCAACACCTGCCCCTCGATTTAAAAGGGGCAGGGCTGGGTTTATTGCCCAGCGCTGAGGCGCCCCTTGAGGGGGAATGCCGACGGGATCGACGCAATTTTTCACCTGCACTCCATGAGCTTCGGCTCGTGGTGGTCCCACGTTAATGGGACTTTGTGCCTGACCGTACAAGTGGGGTACGCGTAAATATCACGTAGATATGATCAACAGTATTAATAATGTAAAACAATTTTTATTAATAACTGAAGATTTAAAAGAATGAAATCATGGAGAATTTGACGTAAATAATTAAAGGAATTGTGACTTGAGTAGTAATATACTTTCGGCTTCAGACAAAAATGCAGTCTATCTCCATTATATATAGAGATAATAATATATATATATATATATATATATATATATATAACTGAAGAGTCAGGCGAAATGCATCTGACTTTTCAAAAGCTTCTACTTCACATCAGTTGAATTCAAATTTAAAGTCATACCAGTATTAGGTCAATAGAACCAAATACTACTTGATGTTGAGTGAAGAATTGTCTGAAACTATTTATTTCATTCTTTCCTTGTGGCATTCAAAGATCCGTTTCTTTGTTAGACTCATTGCCATTCATATGAAACCGACTTGCCCAATCAAAATACAAATACAAAAGGAAACTAACTTTCTTCAGTAATTGTTACGTTTCTATTTCTATAAATAATGGAGATTTGCTTCCGTATTTTGTCTGTTATAAAAACTACGTCACTGCTTACGTCACATTACCCAAAATCGTCATAACATAAAATAAATACACTCAAATTTGAACATGCAGCATTAGACAGTCCTCATTGTTTTTTAAAACAAGTTTTAATAAATCTATTAATAATGGAGATTCGCTTCCGTATTTTGTCTGTAATAAAACTACGTAACTGCTTACATCACATTACCAAAATCGTCATAACATAAAATAAATACACTCAAAATTTTAACATGCAACATTAGACAGTCCTCATTGTTTTTTAAAACAAGTTTTAATAAATCTATTAATAATGGAGATTCGCTTCCGGATTTTGTCTGTAACAAACATTACGTCACTGCTTACCTCACATTACTCAAAATCGTCATAACATAGAATAACATTTATTCTACGATTTTTGGCATGTTCAAATTTTGAGTGTATTCATTCAATAAATACACTCAAAATTTGAACATGCAACATTAGACAGTCCTCATTGTTTTTTTAAAACAAGTTTTAATAAATACATGACTGGTATTATATATCTATATATAGTTTTGTTTTATTTTCAATACATATTCAAAGTTTACATTTCAAATTGTTTTATTTTTTAATCCTTTAATGAAATTTGATGATTTTACTTACTTAGGGTACAAACTCGCTGACATTGAATTTTTTACTCCCAGCCCTCAGGCAATATGTTTCAAAAATCTATTTTTACATCGCCCGGAGGGTGTTTTTTATTTTGTACTAGTTATATATAATTTATACAAACTAGTAGGACCAGTGGATATACCACATTGCAATAATTAATTATTACA
>CM042160.1:93225627-93233273 GCA_023376005.1 Doryteuthis pealeii | reverse complement strand
AGAGGAGACGAAGGAAGAGAGAGAGAGAGTATGTTTGTGTGTGTGCTAATATGTGTGTGTGTGCTAAAATGTGTGTTTGTGTGCGAATATTTATGAAGTTCGACACTGCCTGGTACAGAAACACAGTGACGGGTCACTGGTTACAATTGAAATCATGATACTAACAATTTAGTATGAGAAACGAGCTTAACTATTGCGTAACAAAAAAAACATTCACTACGTCTCTCTCTCTCTCTCTCTCTCTCTCTCTCTCTCTCTCTCTCTCTCTCTCTCTCTCTGCCAGCCATACCTATATGTGTTTTTTATCAATAAATATGATAAAGGACGTTCTTGTTGATCTCAGCTTATGAGGGTCCAATAGTTCATATACAGAGGTGAACCGTTTGACTACCAACAAAAATGATTTGTTTACAGAGGTGATGTTTTGTGTAGGGCCAGCCACAATTTTTACTTACGGTGACGAAGAACACCAATGTGCCAGATTCATATAAATAAAAAAATATAGATATATACATATATGCAAACATACCCCCCCCAAAAAAAAAATCGCTTTCACAAACAATAATAGACAATAAAGACAAGATGAGACTTATTAATAATCTTATTATAATGGAGATTGTGTGTTTTTCTGTCTGTAACCGAAACTATATTCCTACTCAAGTCACAATTCTCTTAGTTATTGACATCACATTCTCCATGATTTTTATCTAAACCTCAATTATTAATAAAATTGTCTTACATTATTAATACTGTTAACTATGTCTACATACTAACAATATGCAATTATATTTATATATACAACAAAATAGCGCTTTACAATGTGAACGGGAAGGCTAATTTGCATATTAATATTTAAAAATCGAATTTAATAAATATGTGCTTAGTATTATTGATTTCTAACTGTTTGGTTTTATTCTAATGAATATAATGAAAAATCTCTTCAATGAATCTTAAATGAAATCCATTAACTAGATAAAATAAGTGTCATTTTATTCTTTACTTCCTCTTAGAACTAAAGACTTAAATTAGAAAAGATAACAATGAAAGACGAGAGTGATGGAAGAGTAAGTTTCAGTTGTTCCATTTTTTATTATACTCCCTCTGTTTCAAATCTTTTATTATACTCCCTCTGTTTCAAATCTTTTTATCTGTATTCTTATTTAGTTTCATTAGCCTTTCTAATTTAATACAATATTTTATTACATTAAAATTTAAATACTTGCACCCGGAGGGTGCATATATTTGCTAGTACTAATAATAAATAAATAAATATACGCACACACACTGATAACAAATCCTTCTGCCATTCAGCATGTATACATGAATCACTACATCTTCAAACCCAACATACAAGACCCATTCACTCCCAAACACCGAACACCTGTGGCATCATTATCAGAACCCCATTGATACACACCATACCTTTGATTTCTTTTTTCTTTTGAAAATTATGGTATTTTTATATAACTGTATTCTCGTGTTGTATGTTTGCGTGAATGCGGGGTTGTTTTTTTTTGTACTTGTGCGTATGTTGTCATGCGCATGTCCATGAAAATGCGTGTTAGTTGTGACGTTGTATCCTAGCGCGGGATTGCACGTGTGTATGTGCGTATTAAAGAGCGTATTTGTGTATGGTGGACATGGTGATGTATAATGTATATATATATATGATAATGATGATAATAGTTATAAGTGCAATTTCACTTTCCCTATAAAATAAAACCTTGTTTTAAAAGTACTATCCTGGATTGCACGTGCATATGTATATGCGTATTAAAGAGCGTATTTGTGTTTGGTGGAGATGGTGATGTATAATATTTCGTGTTGGATGTAATATAAATCAATTTAATCATTTTCAAAAAAAAAAAAATAGAAATTCATTTAAAAAGAAATGCCATAACTAGACTGCTTCAGTTCCTGTGATCTTTTGAAAAAGAGATACTATCTCGAAAATTCAAGAATTAAATACAGGTTAACACACATCATTGTTAACGTATTATTATTTTTTTCTTTACACCTGCAATGTGATGGCCTTCTAAATCAACCTCCTAACCAATATATACACAATGCTTCAAGCAAATTATAAAACTTTACAACCAATCATTTGGATACCTTACACACACACACACACACACACACACACAACACATATATATATATATATATATATATATATATATATAATATATATATATATCAAGTGTATCACTATGCGGACTAAAGTAAGATTTTTTTAGAATACAAGGTGTATCAAAAAGTGCAAAAAGTATCGATACGTTTTTGACACACCTTTTATATATATACATATTATATATGTGTTTATACATACATATATATATATATATATATATATATATATATATATATATATATATATATATATATAAACTTTCAGATTGAATATCATACATTGAGCTCTCTTTAGGAATTCATAAAATCCCTGTATGAATTATATTTGCACCTGCAGGGAGCATACAGTATGGTTATACAGTGATGTGTAGAAGATCCCAAATAGAATCATCCCTTACAACCAATCATTTGGATTACCTTACACACACACACACAGATATATATATATATATATATATATATATATATATAATATATATATATATATATATATATATATATATATTCAAGTGTATCAGTATGCGGACTAAAGTAAGAAAACTCATAAAAAATCCTGCAAATATGCCAATAAATAACGATGCAATTATTATTACCTTTTTTTTTTAGGTTTTGTCGAATGTAAGATAAAAAAAAAACAAGAAAGATTCTAGTGAGCGATTGAATGAAAAAGAAAATAAGAATAAAAAAAAACAAAAATAACAACACGTATTAATAAGCCAAATTCATACAACCTCAGCGATAAACTCAATACTTGGCATTTTCGTTTCTTTCTTCTTCTTCTTCTTCTTCTTCTTCTTCTTCTTCTTCTTCTTCTTCTGCTTCTTCCTTATAAACAAACCAAAAAAAATGTCTCTTTCAAGTGGATTATTGACCCTTGCAAAGTAGACCAGAAATTTTTTGCTTCTGCTAAAAGGTCAAATCCGTATTTCGCAAAAGTGTGAATGAGTCTAAGAAATCTAGCCTAATGTAGGCGTACGTAATTATTTATATACACATATACTTTTCCAGGATTTGCCTTAAAAAAAACGAAGACGTTTTTATGTTTTTATGTCGTTTTTTATGGCGGGACTACGGTTTGAGAATCTTAGCTCATGGTTGGTTTTGGTTGGTTGTTTGGGTTTTACGGCATGTCAACACCGTGGGTAATTTTATACCGAATACTTCTATTGGTAAAAAAATGTTTAGTATTATTAGCGTTATTCGGACTATTGTCCCCATCTTCATTGTTATTTGTACACCGTTTCGGCCGATATACCCTCCGGCCTTCTTCAGGTATTTCTTGTCGGACGCCGAAACGTTGTACAAATAACAATGAAGATGGGGACAATAGTCCGAATAACGCTAATAATACTAATCTTCAAGCCTCATCTCAAACATTCAGAGAAATAAAAAAATGTTTAATGCTAACAAAGTTGAAATAATTTCATTTTTAATGGATAATACAATTTTGTTTATAAAACTCATGTTTTCTATTTAACCCATAGATGGGTCTTAGTTCATGGGGGAAAGCGAATATATATATTTACCAACCCCTCCGCACGAGCAGGATGCGACACAGGGTCAATTTCTTAATTCAGCAGGTTTGAATTCAGAGTTTTCCTTCTTCTAGACCGTTTGCCTAAGCAAGTTTAAAGAGCCCAGTCTGCCCTACTATTTACCCATAGCTGGAGGGAGAGTAGGAATCATACCTTTCCCAAGTGTAATAGCGCTAAGTGAAATGCAATTACCACATCCAGGATTTGAACTCGGGGCGACGAGTCCATTTCCCATCACTTTAACCATTACACCACGCGCTTCCTACAAAGCGAATATATGTTATTTTATATTTTTTATGTTGATAGTTATTTAGGCAACTTAGAAGAGTTTGACGCAAGGACACAATATTAGAGCACTATCGTAACATGGGTATGGTGTTAAACTGCTGCTAATAGTGAAGTTTCAATTTTTGAGCTCTGCGGAGTGTGGAGTACCCCTTCATAGCCATTAATCCCAGGTCGACTGACCCAGAGTAGTACCTTTTAGGGTTCCATCTAACTATCGGTCGTCGCTCAAGCCCGAGCACCTATAAAAAGTCCTTTTTCTCAACCCCTTTGCCCTTATGGCAACCCAAACCCGTTTTATCATATATATATTTACCAACCCCTCCGCACGAGTAGGATGCGACACAAGGTCAATTTCTTACGCGGAGTTTAACAGATTTGAATTCAGAGTTTCTCTTCTCCTAGACTGGTTACCTAGCCATGGTTAAAGAGTCCAGTCTGCCCTGCTATTTATCCATAGCTGGAGCGAGAATTGGATTCATGCCTTTCCCAAGGATATTAGCGCCATGTTAAATGCCAACGGCTTCGTCCAAGAATTGAACTCGCGTTGACGAGTCCATTTCCTACGACTCTAACCATTACACCACGCGCCTCCTCCCATTTTATCATATATGTGCTAGAAGGCCGTGGTTTGAATGTCTTATTGTCCTGGGTATGATGTCAAAACTGCATCTAATGGTACTAATCTGACCTATTATTTAATTTGATTTGATTTGATTTGTTCTTGTTTTACGGCATATCAACCTCAATGGGTCATTTAATGCCGACTACGTTTTTGAAATGAATTGGTGATAATTTTTAATTTTCTAAAGGTTTCTTTTTGACATATTTTTTGTGAATGAAACTTTTAGATGAATTTTTTAACATATATTTTTGTGTTTTCATTTTAAATTAATGTAATTAATAAAAGAATATCTGTTTTAGATTTGTTGTTTGGTAGTAAAGGTTGCTACATTCTGTTAAATGTGTTTGATTGTGTAGTTTTTGGCATGGTATACAGTATGGGTTGCTTTTTTGAGAGGTATGAATGGGTAATGTATGAGTGTCCTATTCTTAGTCTGGAAATATTACTTCTTGTTTTCTGGATATTTTTTGATTTATTTGAAGTTTCCTATTTGTGCATTAATGTATTTGTTGTTTTGAAGTTATTCCAATATTTTGCCATTTTTGTTTGTATATATTTATGGTTCTTTTTAAGTCTGTAAAAGGTATTTTAAAGTGTGTATCAAGTGGATTGTTTTTAGCTGTTTGCTGCTGAGTCTGCTTCGTTTCCTTGGATTCTATTATTTACGCATAGCTGGTAGAAAAATAGTTGAAATCATACACCATGTGAAATGCAAACAGCCTTGTCCAGGATTTGAACTCGGATCGCCACGTCTGTTTTCTACGATGATAACCATAACAACACGAGTGTCTCTTTATTGCCTTCTGTAACCTAGTGGATTGTAACATTTTAGATTTTCATTCATCGTTCAGTTTTGAGCTCATTGTGGAGGTGCCCACGGGCGTGCAGAGTTCGGTTCCTAAGAATGAAGTGGTTTAACAAGGGTTTACTAACCGTAAAAACCAACTTCCCACCCCCGCCCCCCAAAAGAACAACCTTGAGTTAAAGAGCTCTCTGGGTTTTGAGAGCGTCGAAGGAGCAGTCTATTATGGATGGCTCGGGCTTGAATAAACCCTTACCGTGCTACAGTGAACAATTGGCTCGTTTCACTGATACATTGGAAAAGAAAAGATCTTTTTGTCTTCTTCTTCTTCTTTTCTGTAGCGGAGAATTGACCGCTGACGTCGCTCAAGTTCTTGATCTAAATGCTACGCTGTGAACAATTATGGAATTGAAGTGTGTTCAGTCACCTTTAGACAATGTCTTCATTCGCTGGATACAACAATCCTGTAGGCTTTATTAACGTTTCTAACAAGTTCAAGATAACAAGGATTGCGAAAAAAAAAAAAGAAAAAAAAAGAATTCATCGAATCAAAAGCAAATTTCTTTTTTCTTCTCTGATGTTGCCTAAAGGGTAGGTATAGTTGGTTGGTTGGTTGGTTGGTTGGTTTTGGTTTTACGGCATGTCAACCCTTGTTGTGTTATTTCATGCCGAAAACGTTTTGTTTTATTCATTGTCTGGATGGTCTCAATTCTTTTATTTGGTTGATTTTAAGACTTATTTGATAGCATTTTTGGATTTCTTGAGCCAAAATCCTTTTAAAAGCCAATTTTTAGTTGTAGGTAAGCTCTAGAACTCATTTTACAGATAAAAATAGATTACAAAAAGGCGCCATTTTTCACGAACCCCACCAAATTTGGAGAGCTAAAACTTGACATAACTCTTCCAATTCTTGGAATTGGAAGCTCAAATTTTGGGGATTGTCTAACTTTAACATAGTCCACACATAGAGAAAAAAATTCAGAAAAATTGAAGTGGGGTCAGTGACAATTTTACTTTTTTCTGGACATGGAATTACCCCATTGAAAATATCCAATAATATTAACAAAATACATAAGTATGTTGGAACCAAATGTAGGGATAACATTCCTTACTTTCCATGATTCTCCTATTTGACACTAGATGGTGTGACCAGCAGCATTATAAAAGAAAAAGCGGCAAAATCAAAACTCTCTTTTACTTTCTGCCTACACAAAAAGTGACAATGCACCAGTTTGTGTTCCTGTCCACCAGCAACCTTGTGGTGTATGAACATGATAATATGCTGGTTGGTTGGTTGGTTGGTTGGTTTGATTTTACGGCATGTCAACCCTTATTAGGTTATTTCATGCCGAAGACGTTTTTGTTTTATTCATTGTTGATGGGTTCTCAATTTTGTGACTAATTTTTTAAAACTCATTTTTAAACTCATTTTTTTTCTATTTAGCCCATAGATGTGACCCTAACAGGTACTACCACTCAGGCGACTTATTTGTTCTCATGATTTTTTTTTCATATTTTCCCCATGTCAAAACTTCCCTGAGTGCGAAACACGTCTCACTCTGCCACAGGTCCCGTTCCAAACTCTCACCTCTCACTTCTAATCCTCCAGACTTCGCCACGTGACACGTCACTGTTACATTCCTCTCTCTCTCTCTCTCTCTCTCTCTCTCTCTCTCTCTCTCTCTCTCTCTCTCTCTCTCTCTCTCTCTATTGTGTTACAGAGGGTCATCGTAAATCGTGCTCTAAGCAGGACATGGTGATGATATTTCATGTTTATTTCCAGAGTATATAGGCGTAGATAATTACGAAGATGTCTTTATTAAGCTGTATTGAGACTTTGACATCGGGACGATCCATCAAAGTAAGCAATCCAGATCTCGCTAAATTGTAATATAGCGTGTTGAATATTGAACGGTAGATGACATTGCCTTTCGGCCAGTTTCGGCAATTTCCGCTATCACCTGCCTCAACTGATCTATTCACATTCATAATTTTCAATCTATATCGATTTTTTTTTCTCGGGGTATTAATATTAATTCATTGCAAACTTTGGCGAAGATTATTAAAAACGAGCAGGTAATGACATTTAGTATTCAGGGGGGAATTTTGGTTAGCCAGCTTCTTCGGTCGATCTCAAAGATGTCGTCCGTTTTAAAACGAAGAAATTTGAAGAGGCGTTCTCAATCACGAGAAAGGAAAATTATATGGTCGATACTGTCGGAAGTTTAGACGCTACAAAGACAGAACCTTGGTGCGAAGTTTGATTTAA
>CM042160.1:93178127-93208127 GCA_023376005.1 Doryteuthis pealeii | reverse complement strand
GCCCTACTTGCGTATTGAGCTCTTTATATTTGTTATAATGCTGACTTATCATGGTAAAACTTGTATCAACTAAGCATTGAGACCAATTTCACCGGTAAGTCATAATTTGATTATCATACTGTGGTATATCCACGGGTCCTGCTAGTTCCTATCTAATAATACGAATACTTTAAGAAGTGATTGCAATGGAACGTCGGCATTATAGTTATTTTTACTAGCAATTTTTACTAAGCCTCTGGGCGTAAGTATTTACGTTTTAATGTAATGAAATATATTAAATTAGAAAGACTAACGAAATTAAATAAGAACACATATAAAAAGATTAGACTTATTTTTATCTTAATTGGTTTCTATATAAAATCTATTATAGGATTGATTTTAATACATTGACGTATAAAGCAATGATTTAGAAATCAATAGCACCAAGTAATTATTTATTAAACCCGGTTTTGTTAAAACCAGTATGCACATTAACCACACCATTTATTATGTAAAACTTTAATTCTTAGTGATATATAAGAAACATGGACACGTGGTGTATTAGTCAGCAAACTAGATTCGGACACCAGTGTTAGTGAGTTGATCTTCAGTTGTTCAATAATATATATATATATATATATATATATATATATATATATATATATATATATATATATTATAAAGGGTTTTTGTAATTTGCTTGAAGCATTGTGTTTATATTGTTTGTTGGTTGGTTTTGAAGGCTATCACAATGCAAGTGTAAGAAAAATGACGGTAGCTGTGGTGTTGTTTGTTAACCTGTGATTCATTCTAATTCTTAATATTTTGGGATAAAAAATCCCCTCTTCAGAAGATTACTAGAACTGAAGTTGTGGCTAGTGGCTGTTCCTTTGTTCTGTCTCATGTCTTCAGCATGATGGGGATGCAGCCTTTGTCCATCCTCATATATATATATATATATATATATATATATATATATGAAATTTAACATTTTGAAAAAACAAATGATGTTTGTTATGTAATTGCTGACAGAATCTGTTTCGACCAAATTGATAAATTGGTCTTCATCACGAGCAACATAGACGGGAAAGAAAGATATCCGTTAAAAGACTGTTTACAAAAAAAAGACCAATTTATCGATTTGGTCGAAACAGATTCTGTCAGCAATTACATAACAAACATCATTTGTTTTTTCAAAAGGTTAAATTTTATACTGTCAGATTAATTTCCATCTATTTTTCATATATATATATGTATATATATATATATATATATATATATATATATATATATATAACCATACTGTATGCACTTTAGGTGCAACATATATATTCCTACAAGGATATGTTTGCACCTACAAGAGCATACAGTATGGTTGTACAGTGAGATTTCGATGATCCCAAATAGAATCATCCCTTACTCACCAGTCATTTGGAGCAATTTGCAGTAGATCGTAGTCAACTTTGATACAGACAGTCAGTGAATGAGCTAACATCTGTGTTTCTTTTATGGGCCTTTTTTACCGGAAGCCGTTGCTGCCTACTCAGTCAATAAATAAAAGTGATGATTCTGTGTGCGTCTTATACCAAAATTACTTTGGGCACCTTACGTGGTGTAATGCTAAGCAAGCTAGATTCCCAAACCATTGTTAGTGAGTTCGATTCTCATTGGGCAGCCCTTATAATAACTATACCAAAATTACTCCAAAAGGTCTAAACCACAACACTACATTGTGTTTTTTTAATTCTGTGCTGCTTAATTCGGTGCTGCTTTTATTCTTTATTAAAAGGGAGCCGTTGCTGCTGCTCTCTACTCGGTCTATGAATAAAAGTGATGATTCTGTGTGCGTCTTATACCAAAATCATCCCAACAGGTCTAAGCCACAACGTTACATTGTTTGATAGTTTTCTTAATTTTATTTATTCTCTGTTTTAATAATAATCTCTCTAAATATTTTCTTCTTTTTTTCTTCTATTATTCAACAGATACTGACAGTCAACTTGTTCAGGACAATATGAACCTCATGCGATTGCTAAACCTCCGAGGTTTCAGCGATTGGGTGCGAGAACAGGGATTCACCAAACGAGGTATCGGGGCCTGCATCAACCGCTGCCTCAGAGTTGGACAACTCAACTTCATTCGTTGCAAAGTGATGTGCGAATGGTAAATAAAGTTTTTTTTATCTATGGTGAAAATATTGAGTGCAACATGCCACCTTTTAAAATACACTATTAGATTTTTAAGTGAAAAAAACCCCAACAAACTCCATATATCCAACTACATTTAAACCTTAAAACACCCCAAACCTTATCTTACCCCCATATATGTCTCTAAAGACAAAAATAAAGGAAAGAACAATCTCAGAAAATAATTTTGTGCAAAATTGCGCATTTTTAAACTTACATCTTTTAGATAGATTAGATAAAGCTTTATCTATGGTGAAAATATTTTGTTCAAAATGGCACCTTCCAGACGTTTAAAATTCACTATTAAATTTTGTAAGTGAATAAAAATTCAGGCCAATTGAATCAGAGAAAAATAAATTTTTTTGAAATTTTTTTAAAAATTGAAAGATTTTCTATTATCTGCCTTAATCAAAAAAATCAAATATATATAAAAAAAAACAAAAAAAAAAAACAACCCTATATGTAAATGATAGAATGAATGAATTCTCCCTTCCACTATTAAGTAGAAATGACATGATATTAAATTTTCAACTCCCATCCCCTCAGACAAAATCTAAAATAAAAATTGAAAAAAATGTAAAACAAATCAATAAAATCATTCCTCTCCTATCATTATTAAAGAAGGGTTGACTTACCTAATCTAAACCTCGTAAATCCGTACGGAGAAAAGTTTCTGGCTACGTATACCATTTAAGTACGGGGTACCGCGCGTCTGATTGGCTGTTACTAACAACCAATCAGATGCGCAGTGCTTTGTATTTGAATGGGTTAGAGTTCTATAACCGTCCAAGAAAATATCTTTTTTTTTATTGTCAAAAGTCTTTTAGCGGCTATTGTTGGTGGTTGTATCAGAGCTTTGATCACCTCTGATAGAGTCAGCAGGGCGAGGGAAGTCTGATGTTGGAAGACCCGAAACTTCCCAATGAACCCTGCGGATTACATCACTGACGACAATCACCAGCGCCCCAAATGTAGGAGCGTATATTTAAAGTTTTACGTCGCCCAGATGTTGTTCTTTTTATTTTGCTAGTTGTATATATATATATATTATATATATATTACATTATACTATATATATTATATTATATATTAATATATATATATATTATATATTAATCATTATGTCAATCTTATTTCATTTTTGTCATTTCTCGTTCTTTTCTTTCTTACAGACCCTGATTATTAATGGCTTCAAGACACAAACCCAAATATGGAGTTGACACTATTTGACGACATTCCACGTTCTTTTGATGATAATACCGATCAACCCGGTGTTATTCCCGCAAACATGAAACAAATATCTTAATTTCAAAAAAAAAAAGAAAAAGATGAAGAAAAAAAAGAAAAAGAAAACGAAAAAAATGAAAAAGAAGAGAAAAAAGAAACACACCCAAAAACAGTAACAACAACAACAACAACAACACCAAGAAAAACAACAACCACAACAACAATAACCATAAAATAATAAAATAAAACAATAACAAATAATTAAAGGGAAAAATACGGAAAGGACATATATATAAAATATAAAATAACAAATACAACAACAAAAAAGACAACAACAAAAAACCCTATAGTAGAAAAGTGACAACCTCCCTCCCCCATCCTCAGACACCTTTACCTGAACACCCTATCTTCATCACCGTAATGGTTATCGCCCCTCTTTCAAATAGATATACATACACACACATAAACACACACACACACTTACGCTCTCACACGCGCACATACACACATAGATACAGACGCATACTCACACATGCACGTGTATACATAGATACACAGCTCTACCACCACACCACACCACACACCCCACCAATTATATAGAAAAAGAGGAAGAAAGTGGCTACTTATCTAACTTATTAACAATGGATTTAAATATCAATTATATAAGGTGTAAATAGATATATAATTATTGGAAATAAAATATTGAGATATCTTGAGTTTTATTTATGATGATCGAAGAGAATTCCCGCCTTTTTATTTTGCTTATCACACACGCGCATGCGCGCAAAAAGAACAGGGTGTTCATAAAGTTCCGTGGCAGTTTTAAAATTTACAAATTCAATAAGAGACAGAATCATTTAGTAAAAAAACAACAAAAAGAAAACAAAATAAATGAAAGTTCAGCTCTTAAAGTTCAATTCTTGACGGACTTTTGATTATCGTAATTCAACAAAAACACCATTTTTGTTATATATTTCAAAACTGCGACAGGACTTTATCACCCTATATATATATATATATATATATATACAGTGGATAGAAGTAACCTACTCGAGTTTCATCGATTGATTCTTCAGGGTTACATCCGTTGAATTAATCGAGTTTTCGATTAATCTCAGTTGGTATAATACATGCCCATTGGAATGGGATTTACCCTTTATAGACGAACGCTTATTTATATTGATAATATTAATATAAATAAGCGTTCGTCTATAAAGGATAAATCCCATTCCAACGGGCATGTATTATATCAACTGATATTAATCGAAAACTCGATTAATTCAACGGATCTAACCCTGAAGAATCAATCGATGAAACTCGAGTAGGTTACTTCTATCCATTGTATAAATAAATTTTTGCTCTACATTGTGTTGAGCACTTTGTATTTGTTTTTTCTCAGTCTTAACCCCGGATACTGTGCGCTTACAACGATCGTACTCATACGCACCGGTAAGCTACTACTCATACATTAAACATATATATATATATATATATATATATATATATATATATATATATATATATGAGAAGTAAACAAACAATGTGTTTTTGATGTGGCTTTTTTTTTTAGCCGACAATTTTGGGACAATATCTGCTTAATTGAAGTCGTTGATTTTTCTCGATTTGTTTAGCCTTACATTTGAATAGGTATGCCCGCCTAATTCCTAATTAATTTTCAAAAATTAGGTACGACTTCAATTAAGCACATATTCTCCAAATATATATATATATATGGAAGTAAGATGAGGAAATTAATCCGACAGTATGTGGAGAATTTTTTTTTAAAGAAAACAAACACAGGATATCATGAACGATGGAAAACTCTTTATGTCGATACTTAAGTATTTCGGTTTTTTTTTTAAATAAAACCTTCTTCAGGACATTGAATATTTGTATGAATAAAGATGAAAGATGTTCAGTGTTGTTGAATGTGTAATAAAAGGTTATTTACCATTATTCACCGTTATTTACCGTTATCATTACACATTCAACATACACTGAACATTGTTCATCTTTTACTCATACAAATTTTCAATATCCTGAAGAAGGTTTTATTAAAAAAGCCGAAATACTTAAGAATCGACATAAAGAGTTTCTATCGTTCATGACATCCTGTGTTTGTTTTCTGTAAAAAAATTATATATATTATATATATATATATATATATATATATATATATACATCATGTCTATAATGTGACTCCAGCCAATTTCAACCAACTAATCATGAGGGCAGCTGAACATCAAAGGCAGCCGAGAAATAAACCAAAAAATTCGCTCTAAGAGAAGAGGCCATTCCTTCGAAATATTGGAATGAAATAAAATGGAACTTAGTACATAACATCCAACTCAGTTTCTCATTTATTTTACACATCACTTATGCTTCGCAATAAATCCAAAAATATATGTTATAGACATATATATGCAGAGAGACTTGAGGAGACTTGCTGTCACTCAACCTCCTGTGAACCAAAAAATGGAAAAATATCTGAACCTTGCCAGAGAACTGAAAAAGTTATGGAATATGAAAGTGAAAGTGATACCAATTGTAGTTGGTGCACTTGGAACAGTCCCAAAAGGATTGGAAAAGGGTTTGGAAAGTTTGGAAAGTTTGGAAATCAGAGGAAGGGTTGAAACCATTCAGAACACTGCACTGCTGCAATCTGCCAGAATACTCAGAAGAGTCCTGGAGACCTGAGGAGACTTGCTGCCACTCAGACTCCAGTGAAAGGCCTTCAGCGAATGCTGATGTGAAAACTCAAAAGGAGATAATAATAATAATAATTGTCACAACAGAACACAATAATAATAATAATAATAATAATAATAATAATAATAATAATAATAATTGTCACAACAGAACAGAAAAATAAGACACATTAGAAAAGCAAGTGTAGTATGTGTGGAGACAGAGATGAAACGATCCACCTGTAATAAGCGAGCACATAAATCTAGCATATCGAGTGCACAAGTCTAGTCATGGCTGGGTGGGAATGATAACCCACTGGGAATTGTGCAAGAAATTAAACTTTGAACATATAAACAAATTGTATTTGCAAAAGGCGGAATCCGTTCTAGAGAATTAGATGCATAAAATTCACTGGGACTTTGAGATACAGACGGATCGCCTTATTCCAGACAGAAGATCAGACCTAATAAGTATGAGCATCTAGTGAGGATCGGACGCGTTATGGAAAAGTAAGGGATCTGCGAGATTAGCTTGGTAATTATTACGCCTGGATGGGACCCCTTAAAACAGGCCTATGATTATGATTGTTTGAAACATATGAAAAGTTTTGGGAGTTGTACCATCGTTTCAAATCAGCAAGAACAAAAATCAGGTAATAGGGTAGATCGATTTTTCACTTTTAAAAAATATCAAATTGTCTATCTATGCGACAGTTGTGTGTTAGTATACTGAATACTGATACCAAAAATTAGATCTTTGTGAGCTTGCTGTTGTTGCATAAGGTTACGCATCTGTAAACACGGTATCAATCTTTATACAATAATTTGGTTTTAATGTTTCCCAATTTGAACAAAATCATTTCCGCTGACTTACAGAAAGAATTTTTGACATTTTTTTCCTCCTCGTTAAAAAAATAGTAAGACCAACAGAAAACCCGAATGTGTCACACGCTTATAAAGATTATTATGGAAGCGCGTGGTGTAATGGTTAAAGTCATGGGAAATGGACTCGTCGACCCGAGTTCAAATCCTGGACGTGGTAATTGCATTTCACTTAGCGCTAATACCCTTGGGAAAGGTATGAATCCTACTTTCCCTCCAGCTATGGATAAATAGTAGGGCAGACTGGACTCTTTAACTTTGAATAGGTAACCAGTCTATGAGAAGGAAAACTCTGAATTCAAACCTGTTAAACTCCGCTTAAGAAATTGACCTTGTGTCGCATCCTGCTCGTACGGAGGGGTTGGTAAATATATATAAAGATTATTATGCAAGTAGAGGCGCGTGGTGTAATGGCTTCAGTCGTAGGAAATGGACTCGTCGAACCGAGTTCAAATCCTAGACGAGGCTGTCTACATTTCTCATAGCGCTAATACCTCTGGGAAAGGTATGCATCTACCTGCTCTCCCTCCAGCTATGGGTAAATAGCAGGGCGGTGTGGGCTCATTAACCTTGATTAGGCAACCAGTCTGGGAGAAGAAAAACTCTAAATTCAAACCTGTTAAACTCCGCCTAAAAATTGACCTTGTGCCACTTAAACACAAGTTAACCAAGTCGATGTAATTCCTTTGTTAAATTAACTAATTTAACAAAGGAATTAGATCGACTTAGGTTCCTTGTTCGATTCCGGCCCTCGCCAACTCAGCGTATGAGTAGAACATGGATGTGTGCGACAAAGTGAACAGCTGATAAAGAGACTTATCAATATATATATTATGATAATTACTGAGGGATTTACGATAACAGAGAACGGAATTAAAGAGGAAATACTTCTAACGGGAGATAAACACTACATTTAAAGGAACAGCGTTCTTATGGGAAGAGAGTTCACCACGTGCCACGGAGAAAAGTAAGTAAAGTCGTCGGTGTGACCTAAGTCGGTATCAGTTAGACAGCGAGGGAGTCTGTCTCCTTTTCACTAGCGCTAGACCAAGGAGAATGTTTGGGCGTCTGAGGCAGAGCGCCACTCCATCACTACCATCAGCTGTGCCACTCATACGCTGAGTTGGCGAGGGCGGGAATCGAACCAGGAACCTAAGTGGATGTAATTCCTTTGTTAAATTAGTTAATTTAACAAAGGAATTACATCGACTTAGTTCACGTAGGGTAGGGCCCTGAAGAAATCATTTCAATTTGATTGAAACCATGGTAGACCTTTATTTTTCCTCTAATAATAATATTATTAATATTATTACGGCTCTGTATTTTTAATATATTGAGCACTTTTGGATTATTTACTGATGCCACTGCGACGGAAAATTTAAAGCGGCAATTGGATACTATATATATATATATATATATAGAGAGAGAGAGAGAGAGAGAGAGACAGACAGACAGACAGACAGAGAAAGAGAAAGAGAAGAGATAGAGATAGAGGGAAACGGAAAGAGAGAAAGAAAGTAGAGAGAGCGCGAGCACGAGCGGAATTGATAATGCTAATCATACGCGTATCGTCTGTTTCAATGGAATGGAATCGAAAGAAGGAAAAATAGGGATAGAAAAGGAAGAGAAAATAGAAAGATACAGAGGGTAAGAGAGACAGATATATATATATATATATATAGATATATATTTGTTTTTATGTGTATAATATACATAAAATACTCTTCTCAGATCTCTGGAACTGGAGTCTCACTATCCGATCCAGTTCAGTATACTACCGTCCCACTAGTTGTTGGCATTCATCCGTCTACTAGAGGCGATGGCGTATTTTCTCCGAGTAAGACGGACTAGACATGCAGGACATTGCTGGAGAAGCAAGGATGAACTCATAAGCGACGTTCTCCTGTGGAAGCCAACACATGGACATGCAAGTGTGGGGCGCCCAGCAAGGACCTACATTGACCAGCTATGTGAGGATGCTGGTTGCTCCGCAGAGGACCTCCCAGGTGCAATGAATAATAGGGAAGGTTGGCGAGAGATTGTCATGGATATCCGTGCTGCATGCGCGACATGATGATCATAATGATTATTATATATATATATATATATATATATATATATATATATATATATATACTCTTCAAGAAAGAATACACAAATATCGCCCCTGAGGGCGGGAAGAAATGTATAAATGTAAACTGAATTTAGCTATTTGCCAGTCTGAATAAAGAAGTGGTCTGACGAAACTCGGTGGGCCCAGATACCCACGAGTGGAAATGGTCCATAATCACGATGTATTTAAGGCCTTTTTATCAAAATAAATTTGCTCTGTTTATTAAAATTAAACATTGAGCTCTCATACGGTCCCTGAACTCTACAACAAACTACTGTTAGAGAATAGGACCAACTTAGAATCACCCTTATACCAAGAAACTTAGTACCCCACCAAAGTATGTATATATATATATATATATATATATATATATATATATACCATCTCTTCCACACGAGCAGGGTGTGAGACAAGGTCAATTTCTTAAGCATTTAACAGGTTTGGATTCAGAGTTTCTTTATTAGATTGGTTACGTATCCAAGGTTAATGAGCCCAGTCTGTCCAACTATTAGAATATTTTTCTATATAAGACGTGCTGGAGATCACGACTTAAATTTATAGACTCTTTGAGACTGCGTGGACGGAATCGTCAATCAAAACGCTCGAATACTTGGTTGGTTAACTATTTAACGACATTGGTAGACTGGCATTCAGTTGTTCGTGCTTAACACGGACAAACATAAGGGTCATAGGATGAACGGACAAGCATTATAGGATTCTACTTAACGTGACCAACGATCAAGGATTCTGGTTAACATGGATCAAAATTAATGCCACAAGGGATCTCCACTGTAATCTACTCTCATCTACCGCCTAAGAATGACCACACGAATCGTAACAAGTAGTTGGATGCATACCTTTCCCAAAGGTATTAGTGAAATGCAAACAGCCTCATTCATGATTTGAACTCGGCTCCACCAGTGCATTTCCTCTGACTTTAAACATTACAGAATAATAATAATAATAATAATAATAATAATAATAATAATAATAATAATATAAATAATATCCCAGCAAGAAGACCAGACCTAGTGTTGATAAACAAAAAAGAAAGAACTTGTCAATTTGTGGATTTTGCAGTGCCAGCAGATCATAGGGTGAAGCTAAAGGAAAATGAAAAAATAGACAAATATCTGGACCTTGCCAGAGAACTGAAAAAGTTGTGGAATATGAAAGTGAAAGTGATACCAATTGTAGTTGGTGCACTTGGAACGATCCCAAAAGGATTGGAAAATGGTTTGGAAAGTTTGGAAATCAGAGGAAGGGTTGATACCATTCAGAACACTGCACTGCTGCAATCTGCCAGAAAACTCAGAAGAGTCCTGGAGACCTGAGGAGACTTGCTGTCACTCAGTCTCCAGTGCAAGACCATCAGGTAATGCTGATGTGAAAATTCAAAAGGAGCAAATAATAATAATAATAATAATAATAATAATAGAGAGCGAAGAGAGTGAAAGATAGACAAATACTTGGACCTTGCCAGAGAACTAAGAAAACTGTGGAACATGAAGGTGAAGGTCATACCAATTGTAATTGGGGCTCTTGGAACGATCCCCAGGGGCATGGAAAAGAGTCTGGATGAATTAGAAATAAGTGGAAGAATCGAGACCATCTAGACTAGCATTGTTGAGATCGGAGGAGACTTGCTGTCACTCAGCCTCCAGTGAACTACCGGCTACGACAGGTGTAAAAAACTTGAATGGAGTGAAATAATGATAATAATAATAATGCAAATTATATTGTGAGTGTATAGGAGTAATTTTTCATCCCATATATATATTAATATTATGGAGTCCCTAAGGTGGTGGTGCTGAATCTCAGTACTTCCTAGCAACTCCTGCGGCACCGCCGTTGCCAAACGCAATGGTCCTGCCTTTCCTTTGGACCACAACGGCTGTGTGGAGAGGAAGGATCTCATGCTTGGGCGACTGCTCATTCTCCATAACAACCTGCCCAGGCTATATAGTTTCCACTACAAAAGGGATGTCTGCAAGAGGGACATGAAGACACGCCACATCAACACCAACACATGGGAGGCTTGTGCAGAAGGTCGTGCGATCTGGCGCCTCCTCGTCAAACAAGGAACGAAAGGAGTGAAAAAGAGAGAAAAGAAACCGCCACAGAAAAGAGAGCCAAAAGGAAGGAGAGACAACAGCAACGCCTGCAAGCGTCACCGTTTGTTTGCGGTCACTGCACCAGAGATTGCCATTCAAAAATTGGTCTTTTCAGCCACTCACCCAGTTGCAGATAAAAGGAAGGAGAAGAAGAAAAAATTGGACTCTACGCCATCGTCTTTAATAGACGGAAGGATGCCAACAAAATTAATATATTAGGGACTGGCAAAATGAGCCTAAAATGCGTTTTGACAAAATGACTTTAGCCCCCCCCCCCCCACCTACAGAAAATAATTTACCAAAAATCAGAGAATTATCGGATTTTAATGAAATTTTCAGTGTTTATTTATCAATAAATGATCTTTATAATGCATTATTTATTTTATTTCAAAACTTTCTCATTTTTTTAGGTCGCTTAATTTTGACCCCCCTTATGTTGGGGGCGTAAAATGTTTTTCAAGTTGGTCTTATATTGTACTAATTACAGTATAAATAAAGAGATAAAAGACCGAACTTATGAATAAAACAAAAAAAATTTTTACGGTTGCTGTTCTATGAAAAAATAAGTACCGAAAATCGAAAAATAAAATGTAAAAAAATAATAAATAATTTATTTTTTGGAGATTTCTTTTTTACTCATTTCGATAATTATTTAATTGGCTATTATCTTATAAAAGAAAAAATTATACATCGATGTTTTTCTGCTTAAAATGGGAGGGGTAATTTTCAATCGAGTTTTTCTTCAAAACGTATACTTTTTTCGAAAAAATAAGGTTTGCATTAAGTAGATATTTATTTTTAGAATCTAAAAATATAACATTTTAAATTAAAATCCGAAAATTTTTATTTTAAATGAATTTTATATATTAATTTTTCATAGCAAAAATACTAAATTAAAGTTTTGAAATAAAATAACAGATGCATTATAAAATTCATTAATTGTTAAAACAATACTGAAAATTTCATTAAAATCCGATAATTACCTGATTTTTGGTGATTTTTTTTCCATCCCAAATGTTACGTTAAAATTGTAAACAAGCGCCTAAAACCATTGGAAAAACAGCCAAAATGGTGGATCGCGTCGAAATTGACCAAAACAAATAGTTTTAAATCTTTTAAAAATAAACTGCGTATGTGATTATATTTTTCTTTTTTAATGATGGTTATTATGCTACTACTTATCGATTTAGACAAAGTTTAACCTTAAATAATAGATTTAATTATTCTTAATTCGCTTTTAAAACTCGTAGTATCCGATTTTTTTTGCCAGTCCCAATAATATATAGATGTGGTGAAAGATTACACCCGTACATAGACAATATAATTTGCATTATATATTATTATTATTATTAGTAGTAGTAGTAGTTGTAGTAGTAGTAGTAGTAGTAGTGTTTTCCGGATCCATCAACATAGGACTGCTCCATGCCGATCCATAAAAATCTCATGGGCTTAGATATTTTGTATTTTTTTAAATTTATTTTGTTCTTTAATTTTTTGTTTTGTTTTATTGTTTGTTTGTTTGTTGTTGTTTTTTGGGGTTTTTTTTGGAGGAGTGTTTTTCTTATCTTCTTTTTTACTTTTTTCTTTTATCTTTTTCTTTTTTTTTTCCTTTATGGACTTTGCTCGTCTGGAATTTATCACAACGGAAGAGGATGGTCAGCTTTGAAAAAAATGATTTTCTTTTATTTCACACTGTCATCCAGAAAAGTACTTGTACGAAAATATATTGGCTTTGTGAATAAACCCTTCGTTAACCACCCCAAACCATATATATATACGTCATCAACAGACACGTTTTTCAGCGTTTCACGCCTCTTCAGTGTGGCTAGACACAACGATTAACCCCAACTGAGTTTACGCCTGTCTGATCAGTTAATCTCTAGGCCATTGTCAGCTACTGTTTAAGGAGCGGTGTTTTAACTGTTTAAATACATACATCTCTGTATATACTTTACGATCACCGGAGAGATCAAACCTGTTAACAGATGATCATTGCGTTATGCTGGCGGTGAAAGTTTATTAAAGTCGCTCCTAAAGAGCTCTACCGGGTTACGGGAGCATATATATATATATATATATATATATATATATATATATATATATATATATATATATATATGAATTTATTGGGTATCAAGTTTGTTCTTGTAATTTTTTTTTTATATCAGGAAGCATGGTAAAATGAACAAGTGAACAAAAAAGAACAAAAAGCAGAGTTTCAATACCCTGGTTCTTTATTTTTTCCAATATTTCGGGTGACATCCACCTTTTATCAAGGTATTATATGACAAATATGACTGTGTAAAAAAGTGAAATGAAACAAATCTATCTATCTATCTATCTATCTATATATATAATATATATATATATATATATATATATATATATATATATATGTGTGTGTGTGTGTGTGTGTGTGTGTGTGTGTGTGTGTGTAATTTGTAAAATATTTGTAATAACGGAGTATTTCGATATTACAAATATTTTACAAATATTCCGTTATTACAAATATTTTACAGACGCTGCCGCTGTCAATAACAACAAAGACAAAACAACCGTTGAACAGGAACAACAGTCATTTGAAAAAGGGAATCTAATGATCCCGAAAATTTATGATAACAAATAATAAAAAATAAGTGAATCCAATACTCCATAACATCGAGTTCCTTCATTTATTTTTAAATGCTTCATAATAACGCCCAACTTCAACATAAAAAAACATAAAAATATATACCGAGAGAAGCATACGGAGAACCCTAAAATACAACATGAATATATATATATATATATATATATATATATATATATATATGAGGAAAAAATGAGTAAAGGAAAGAAATGTAGATGGATAAAAATGAATTTTATCGATATCACTTTTAATTGATATCACTTACACATGTGTTTCGGTCCGTTTATCAAAATGTATATGGATTTACGCTATTATTATTATTATTAAAATAATCAGATGATGTTGAAATGATGATAATAATAATAATAATAGGAAAAATGTAAAAATATTCCGTACACAGAGAGATTTTTTTACGACCTTCATCAGAGTGATTTTTTTTATTTTTTGAGTAGAGATAAAAAAAAAAAACCGTTGGAGACAAGACAGAATTTAATATTCATTAAGATAAAACCAAACAATTAGAAATCAATAATACTGAGTACATATTTATTAAAATCAAATTTTTGATATCAATATGCAAATTAGCCTTTCTGTTCACACTGCAAACCGCCATTTTGTTGTATATATAAATACAATTGCATGTTATTAGTATGTAGCCCCGCCCAACGGGTGGGGAGTGCTATAATTAACGGCGTCGATCCCAGGGGGCCATCCCCCCAGGCAACACCTGCCCCCTTGATTTAAAGGGGCAGGGCTGGGTTTATTGCCCAGTGCCTGAGGCGCCCCCCTTGAAGGGGAATGCCGACGGGATCGACGCAATTTTTCACCTGCCACTCCATGAGCTTCGGCTTGTGGGTGGTCCCACGTTAATAGGGACTTTGTGCCTGACCCGTACAAGTGGGGTACGCGGTAAATATCATGTAGACCTGGCCAACGCCGGGGGTCCAGTGGCTTCGGCCCTGGATCATTACGAGTTAATAGCGTCGATCCCAGGGGGCCATCCCCCCAGGCAACACCTGCCCCCTTGATTTAAAGGGGTAGGGCTGGGTTTATTGCCCAGTGCCTGAGGCGCCCCCCCTTGAGGGGGAATGCCGACGGGATCGACGCAATTTTTCACCTGCCACTCCATGAGCCTCGGCTTGTGGGTGGTCCCACGTTAATAGGGACTTTGTGCCTGACCCGTACAAGTGGGGTACGCGGTAAATATCATGTAGATATGGTCAACAATATTAATAATGTAAAACAATTTTATTAATTATTGAGGTTTACATATGAAAAAAATCATGGAGAATGTGATGTAAATAACTATGTGAATTGTGACTCGATAAGTAATATAGTTTCGGTCACAGACAGAAAAACACACAATCTCCATTATAATAAGATAGGCGCTTTCAAAATGAATGACTCTGTAAGATTCAAGGTTGATAATTGAATAACAACTCCGACACGTTGTGAGACAAAACATTTAATATATATATATAACAGCACATGGAACCGATAAGATACATAATGTACAGGAGAATAGAACATGTAAATAGATATACAATATTTAGGTATAAACAAGATACCTAAATGTACCTAACATATAAATGTTACAGACGTGGAACTAAAGGATAGCCCATGCTGTATAAAGGACTTACAGTAAGGTAAGGGGGGGCAAAAGCCCCACCGAGAAGGGTGTAGATAGATTCTAGCCCATAGCAGTTCTTGAGAAGATCCAGCTAAAAAAGGAAGCAGCGTTTGAATGAACGCGCTAAAAGACCAGAGGTCCCCCTAGTGGGAACAAACAGCAATGCAGCGAGAAGATAACTCTTCCGGCAAAAGGAAGATAATCCCCTACAACTCTAACAAAATAAATGCTGAGAATTATCGTAAGTTTTTTGGACGAGACTTTTTTTAATGTCACAACAAAGGAATTTTACGTTAAAGAGTATATCCATGCAAGACAGTAATCCTTCACGTTATGAAAAGTTGACAATGGCTCAGTATACCAAAAAAAGGAAAAGGTTTTAAAGACACCAAATTAATAGAACAATCTTCAGCATCTCCAGATATCAATCACATATAATTACATTAAAAAGGAAAAAGCCAGGGCAAGATGTATGGAGGCCCTGGGTTGCCCAAGTGACAGGGTACTCCCCTCGGCCTTGCTAGTGTGATCCGAAGGAATGGTGAACCAATACATTCGGCGTCAGTTTGGTTGCAGGAGTTGCCAGATAGTGTTTTACACACTGAACTGCCTAACGGAGCCCATGCCATTGGTACTTTTTTCGGACCATATGACCTTTAGGCACCCCTTTTGCGATCTCGTTTCATAAGGACATTTTTTTCATTTACATCGTCAAAATCCGGTTGTTTATTAACAGACGGTTTTTAGAGTTTTTTAAATTATAAAACTTACCCCTAACCCTAACCCCTAACCATAACCCTAACCATAACCCCTAACCCCTAACAAACAACCAGATTTTGATGGTGTAAATGAAAAAAAAATGTCCTTATGAAAAGAGATCGCAAAAGGGGTGCCTAAAGGTCATATTGTCCCTTTTTTCCTTTAGATTCTAAAAATATATAAAATTCCATTAGAAATCTTAAATTTTACTCACAAAAGTGACACTCTTAAAAAGTACCCAAAAAACAATCCAGGCACGCTTTTTCCCATCACTATATATATATATATATATATAGTGGTGGGAAAAAGCGTGCCACCATATATATATATATATATATAATATATATATATATATAATGCGTTTCAACTATTTCTGCAAGAAAAATGAGAGTAATTATAAGACTAATTGTTGGAAAGTCACGAAATTTTAGATTCAAATATCTTTTTTGTACGCCTCGAATATTCCGAAATCTTAGCTGGCATCACGGAATAGTTTTGTTTTTTATTCTTGAATACATAAAAAGAATATTTTAGACAGTTTCACTTTTTATGTAATCATCATCTGAAAAATCAATGCGATGGTATGCAAGGATTAAATGAAAGCCAATGACTGGCTCAACAATAATTTATTCAAAAGAAAAAAAAATGACTCAAAAATATTCATGTCAAACTGGGTGCAAAACCAACGTAGAAAAGTAGATGTACGGTCAAGTGACGCTGAAAACACCGGTTCCCTCTTGATCACTAAAGTTGAGCTGCGATTAGCCTGCTCAAAATTAGGATGGGTGTCAACTTAACACGTTGATCAATAAGATATTTTCAAGAATATTAACACGTTGACTACGTATTGGTAGACATATGTACAACTATGGTTGGTTGGTTGGTGGGTGGGATTTTACGGCATGTCAACGCTTGCTGGGTTATTTTATGCTGAAGACGTTATGATTGGTTGGTTGGTGGGATTTTACGGCATGTCAATGCTTGTTGGGTTATTTTATGCTGAAGACGTTATGGTTGGTTGGTTGGTGGGTGGGATTTTATGGCATGTCAACACTTGTTGGGTTATTTTAATGCTGAAGAGTTATGATTGGTTGGTGGGATTTTTCGGCATGTCAACACTTGCTGGGTTATTTTATGTTGAATACGTTATGATTGGTTGGTTGGTGGGATTTTATGGCATGTCAACACTTGTTGGGTTATTTAATGCTGAAGACGTTATGATTGGTTGGGCGGGTTGTTGAGTTTTACGGCATGTCAATACTTGTTGGGTTATTTAATGCCGAGGACGTTTGTTCTATTTATCATTGATAAGTATTCAAATATTTTTTAACTTAATTTTTTGCCACATGTTTTAACTCATTTTTTCTATTTCAACCCATAAATGGGACCCTACTCCGGGTCAAAGTGGACCTGTGTGTAATGGACATGAAGGGGTACTCCACGTTCTCCAGAGCTCCAGAATTGGAACTTCACCATCAGATAGAGTTCAACGTCAAACCCATGATATTAATAACCTCAAACACCACCTTCTAGCACATATATAATAAAATGGGTTAGAACAACAATGTAGAGAAGTAGATGTACGGCATTTTGTACTGAAAACACCTATTCTTGCTATATCACTAAAGTTAAGCAGCGATTAGCCGGCTCAGAATTATGATGGGTGACAACTTAACGAGTGTTTCTTTGACTGGGTTTATTAAATGATAAAGAGCACTAAAAACAAAAGAGAGTCTTGTATTCGTTACTAAAACTAACAACGGTCCAAAATACTGAAAACTTCCCAAGATCATTTAGCCCGAATCCAGAATAACAGAACAGCTACTCACCCAAAGATAGACAGATCCAGCTACGTGTGGCGCTATGGTTATGACGTGTAACCATTGTGGTGGTTTGAGTGATTAGTTAGGGAAAAGTTTGAATGATGAGTCAGCTTGGGCGCGTGGATAGTTTTGATTCGACAATGAATGATGTCGTGGCGAAGGGGAGAAAGGAACAGTGAGAGGTGATAGTTAAAAGATTCAGTATGGCCGTCGACGGGTTAAGACGGGAGATTGAGTCTGGCCACCGGAGGGAAGACAGATTGGGGCCTGGTCTCCCCCGTGCGGTGATCATAAAGATAAAATAATAACTACTTGATCAAGTAACGAAAAGATGTCTTTGTGATTTTCTTTTAAATTTAAACAAGCACAGCCCTTAGACAGAAGAAATAGCTCTTAGAAGAACTTAACCCCTTTAGTTAGAAGTCAACCCAACTAAGCAACAAGACAGCAATATGGCAGCCAGAGATTGTATAAGGAACAGCAGGGAAGAAATAAGATCACTTCTCGAAGTAAGTTTGATGTCTCTCTACTATCTCTCCAATATCTCTCTTTCCCTGAAGAACTTTTTTATCGAAGAATGCTCACTCACACACACCAATTAGAGATGAAAATGTGCGTATGTGACACGTATCACATTTGGTACCGTGGCCAACATAGTATTACATGTGATACGTATGCGACATATAAGTTGACATTTCTGTTACCGTGACCAGCACCAACATATGATCACATGTGGTATGTGAACCTTATAGTTTCACATACGCCTTGTTACATATATGTTTATTAATACACATGATGTTAATGAAAATTACTTCTGGCAGTATAGTAATACACATGAACTTAATGAAAACTACATCTAGCCGTTTATTAATACACATGATGTTAATGAAAATTATTTCTACCAGTTTACTAATACACGTGAAGCTAATGAAAATTATTTCTACCAGGTTATTAATACACATGAAGTTGATGAAAATTACTTCTACCAGTTTATTAATACCCATGAAGTTAATGAAATTATTTCTAACAATTCAAAGATTTTAAGAACTTGGAACGTAGAAACTTTTGTCAATCTGAATTGATTTGGCATTAAATAACCCGACAGGGTTTGATATATTCCGTAAAACAAACAAGCAAACAAAATGGGAGAATGATTTATGATAAAGTGATAACAACGATATTTCATTGCCTGAGCAAACTTAATAGAAGATAATACAAACAGGACAGGAGATACAAGGAAGATTTTATACATAGTTATATCAATGAAATGTACTGATAGAAAAATAATCTTTTAGTTGAGAAATTTAGTTGAGAAAGGTTTAAAAAATAAGACTCGTCACTTGTTGAATATGTAGATAAATTAGGTTTTAAAAACGACTGATTCATCGCGTGAAATCATGTTTTTTTATGTAAACTCCTTTTGGTGCATTTTCAAAAGGCATGTATCCAAAAATGAGTTTTGGCAAGCAACCCCTAAAAAACTCCTGTTGACAATAAGCTACAGTCATTTCAAAATAAGAGAATTAACATAAAAAATAAATTAGTATTATTTGGATTGTTCGGACTATTGTCTACATCTTTATTGTTATCTGTACAACATTTTTGCCCTCCAGCCTTCTTCAGGTATTTCTTGTCGGACTCGGGAGCCTTCTCGAACTCAGGAACCTTCTTTTCGAGTCTGATAAGAAATACCCGAAGAAAGCCGAAAGGCACATCGACCGGAACGTTGTACAGATAGCAATAAAGATGAGGACAATAGTCCGAATAATACTAAAATTCACCTTATTTATTAAATGAGCCTCGCTTAATGTTGGGTGACAAAATAATCTAACTTATTATATAGTGATGTTTGTTTTGGTTTGGTTTGGTTTGTTTTACGGCATCTCAACCTCGGTGGGTCATTTAATGTCGACTAAGTATTGGGTTCATAGCGGTAGCTTGATAGAAAAAACACACACACACACACACACATATATATATATATATATATAATATATATATATATGATTATAGATTTTAACTATTGTTTAATTGTTCATATTTTTGAGTCCAATCCCACTTCTTTTAGGAAATGTAAAATCCTGGATGGCCTTATTTTCGTGAAAAAAAATTTCAAATTATTTTCTTGGTAGTATTTTGTTCGCACTATATCAAAGTCTACACACTCTAGCAGTATATGCTTCACTGTAAATCTCTCTTGGCATGTTGTGCATATTGGGGATTCTGTGCCCTCTAGTAAATGATGATGAGTAATGTAGGTGTGGCCTATCCTTTGGATTAACACCAGAGTAATCCTACAGACCTCAGACTTATACATATTACAAAAAACACTACAGACTAGGATTACCAACTGACTACAGATTTGGACTTATATATTAGAGAGGGAACCTACAGACTAGGATTTAGCAATTAGGTTCTGTGAACAACTAAACCCCTACAATGGTGACAAGTATTCTAACAGTTATATACAATTTGATCATTGGCAGTGGGTTCGATTCTCACTGGATGCCCCATACTTCTGACCTTGTGCCACATCTAAGCTACGCTTAGTAAATAACTATTTTGTCTTATAAATAGCTTGAAAGCAATAAAGCATTTCATTTTTTTAAGTGTGATATTTTGGAAAACAACGTTAACACAATCCTGGGGTCTCTACGCAGTGTTTCTATACAAAACGACAAAATATTCTCTTTGTCTGTGTACCGGTGGCAACGAGACTAACACTGCTTGCAAAAGGGTTAATTTTATCATCAAACAACAACAACAACTTATATTCATGCTGGGCTGTAACTGATATACATTTTTAAGAAGGGTTAAATCTTGTCTCATCCATAATGTGAGATAATAAAATATTACAACGAAAGAGTGTTCAACAAAAGTTTTTATATATAAAAAAGATAAGTAAAGAATTATACATATGTATATATGTGTGTGGATGGGTGGGTGTTTGTGTGTGTGTGTGTGTGTGTGTGTGTGTGTTGTGTTGGTATGTGGGATGTTTGGATGGAATTCTATTTACACAGTTTTTATATATACTTTTTTTTAAATTTGGACAATGAAGAAATAAATTTTTATTATGCATAAAAAACAAAATTATGTATATATATATATATAATATATATATATATAGAGAGAGAGAGAGAGGGAGAGAGAGAGAGGGGGAGACCGACAGAGACAGACAGAGACAGACAGAGAGAAAGAGAGAGCGACAGAGAGAAAGAGAGAGAGAGAGAAAGAGAGAGAGAAGGCGAAGATGAAAATAGAGACAAAGATGAATATTTATCAAGATTAATTTTGTATTTTCGAGGGACAAATTTGATAGGTAAAAATAAAGATAAATACGATTAAAACTTCGCCGAAGAGCTAACGGCCGGGTTTGTTTACTAAATAAACGTCCACTTGCCTGCTATGGCAGGGGCGTGTAATAGTATCATCATTGACAAGGTTAATTTCGCAGGGATTGTTCGCTATGTACCGGCGGCCGAACGGATATGGTCTCTGACTATGCCTGTGAAGTCCCGGTTTCGATTCCTGTCGGAGGGGAGTCGTTAGTATACATCGCTGAAGAGACTTAATAAAGTCGAAACAGTCTGTACGGTGTTCTGCATGGCGAGCCATCCTTTGCGGGATTTACTTGTCAAGATTATTTTCTATAATTATCGAATCTTATTCGATACATGCATTTATAATTGCCTTCAAGCAGAAATATAAATAATATATATATATATATATATATATGGAGAAATGTGCGATATATATATATATGAGTGTGTGGTGTGTGATAAAAGATAATTATATATATATATATATATATATATCATGTAAGGGAGAAGGAACTCGATGATTAGCATTGGAAATTATTTTAATTCCTGGGCTCCTATGCCGACCGCTGACAACGATGGAGGATTACAACTGCTCTCTCTCTCTCTCTCTCTCTCTCTCTCTCTCTCTCTTTCGCCTTTACACCCATGCAATATATATATATATGTGTGTGTGTGTGTGTATGTGTGATGAATGTGACTATGATTGATCGGTTGAGGCCTCCCCGAGGAGTGTTTCATGACATGAACCCCTCAACCCTCAGGATTCCGTCTTTAAGCATCACAGATGGTCCCATTGTGCCGACAGGGCGATTTATTTTGTTAAAAGGTTTTCTCTTCTATTCGATATGAGCATATAAATCAAACCCATTTTTCAAAAACATCTAAAGGAAGTGGAAAAAAAATTTCTCTTTTTTTTTCTTTTTTTTTTTCGTTTCCAGGTTTGTTAAGTTTTTACTCAATTAACGGCCTGTGAAACCCCTACTCTCTACCTTCAATCAGCTCAGAGCGTTCTCACCAGCCCTTATTTATGTATTCTATTACTAGGTCGTAAATATTTTGAAAATTTTTACTCGTTTGTTTTTGTTTTGTTTTGTTTTACGGCATATCAACCTCAGTGGATCATTTAATGCCGATAAAGTTTTGAAATAAATCAATTCTTAATGGATAATACAATTTTTTTATAAATACATTTTTCTATTTAACCCATAGATGGGACCCTAACAGGTACTACCACTCCGGGTCAGAGTGGACCAGAGAGCAATGGTGATGAAGGGGTGCTCCACATTCCCCAAACCTCCAAAACTGGAACCTCACCATCAGATAGAGTTTAACGTCATTCCCAGGACATGTAGACCCGCAGCCACCGCCTTCTAGCACCCATATGATAAAAAGGGGTTGGGGCTTGCCATAAGGGCAATAGGGTTGGGAAAATCATATAGGTACTAGGGCTTGACGTAACCAGCCGATTGATCAGAGGGGGCCTCTCCGACCGTCCGTCTAGCCCAAGATAGGGCCAAAGTGGATTGTTGCATGTCATGAACTGCTCATCCACCTTTTTACTCTAGTGATTCTTCAATATTATCTTCTCATACGTCACATGTTAGAGGGCCAGGTCTTCGAGATTTGAAGCTGTAATGGCGCATTTCTTTAATTGTGTGTGTATGTGATTTATTGGTGCAATGTATTTAGTGTGTATTGTGAGCTGTGTGTGATACAATCTATGTGTGATGGAATTAATTTAATTTGTGTGTGTGCATGTGCAAATTAAGATTTAAAGCAAGAAACCAACATTGTGTTGGCCAAATTAATTTTTTTGTCTGGGTAATATGATTATGTGTCTAATATTGGTATGCATGCATAATGTATTTTTGGATGTGTGATAAATGTTGATAGCGTGCATTAATAATGAAAATGTGCGTGTAAGTGTGCTGTCATGTTAATTTGGTGTGATGTTCATGTGTTGTGCATAATATATTGCGTGTGTGTAATGTGTGTGCATATATTATGCGTATGTGAGTCGTGTAATTTAAATAAGTGGCTGATAAATTGGACCCACATGATGCAATAATTTAATTATGCCTGTCCGCGATGCTTGATGTGTATGCATTTTATTGGTGATGATGTGCATGATAAATTTGGATGTTGTGAGATGTGTCATAATGTCTCGGTGTTACTCTGTATGTGCTGACTCGCATATCGCGTGTGCTGTCTGGTAAATGTGCCATTTATTTGGTGTGTTGTTGTATAATTTGGGTTGTGTATGTGTGTTTGCAATATGTATTTGGGTGTAATGTGTGAATGCATACTAAATTTTGGTATGCGTGTGTCAATGTCGTGTGACATAATCATTTGGTGTTGTCTATAAAATCGTGATTGAATGTTCGTGAGATCTGGCACAATCAACTAAACAGTTCTTTGACCGTGTGTACTCTCGAGTGGTGTGAGTGTGTGTGATATGATATTTTGGTTGTGTGTATGTCGTAGTGCATATTATATTCGGTGTGTGACTATATCGCTTGATTTTCTTTGCAGTGCTGTATTTGGTGGAGTGTGTGTCTGTTGCTATATGTCTTAATGGTGTATCAGTGATATGTGTGCGTGCATTTATTTTAGGCTGTGTGTTAAATGAGTGCAATTTATTTGGTGATGGATAGTGTGTATATTTGGGTCTGTGTAATGTGTGTGACAAATAATGTATTTGGTGTGGATTATTGTGTGTCAATTATATTGGTGTGTGTAATGTGTGATGCAATTTATTTTGGATGTGCGTATAAATGTGCAATATTATTGTATAAATATAATGTGTGTGTTGATCGTTATTTGGTGTGTGTAAAATGTGTGTTGACATTATGTATTTGAGTGTATGTATAGTGTTGATTTAATGCGTACTATACACCACTGCAACTAAAATACGTGTGATAAATGTGGCAAATTTATTGGATGTTGACACACTGTGTCCATACATTTTGGTGTGTGTAATATGTGGGTGCGCATAATGTACTCTGCGTTGTGCAAATGTGCTGATGCAATTTAAATTGGCTGTGATGTGGTGGTGATGTGACAATTTATTTCTTAGGCTCTCGTGATGTGATAGATGTATTTGCGACTGTGTGTAATGTGAACTATGCATGGCACCTGCTGCCATATGTATTTGGTGCTGATGTAATGGCATATGTGTGATAAGCATTTCATTTGGTTGTGTGGCGTATGTGTGATGCAATTAAATTGGTTGTGTGTGTTTATTATATGGTGGTCAATTGTGTGTGGAAACTAATGATAATTTGCGTGATGAAGTATGTGTGTGCAATTATTGGTGTGTTATCGTGCTGCAAAATTTAATTTGGCTAGCTCGTGTGTGTGTAATTCTAGGTGAGGTAAATGCGTCTCGTGTGCTTGTAAATTTAGGTGTGTGAAATGTGTGATGATTTAATTTGGCTCAACCCGTGTGTGATATATGCTTAATTTTGCGGTATAAAATGTGTACTGTGTATTTGGACGTGCTGTGGTAGTGTTTGCACTTAGCTAAATGGTGTGGTCAAATGTGTAGTCTATGCAATTTTTTGGAACATCTACATTGTCGGTGAATGTGCAATATCTGTTTGGTGGTTGTCGTTAATGTTATTTTGTGTGCTGTGTACTGTGTGTGTATGCATAAGTATGGCTCGTGGTGATCATGAGCAACAGCTCGACTGTGTGCCAATTTTAAATTTCGGTGCTTGTAATAATGTGGCATTTAATTTGTGGTGTGTGATGCCGTTAATTCGGCTTGTGTGTGTTGTATTCGCCATAATGTAATTTTTGTGTGTGTACGTGTGCTGCAATTTACTTTGGTTGTGTGTGACTGTGTGTGTGAGCTGCGTTGCCGATTTCAATTGGTTGTGTGGTGATGTGTGCAAATTTAATTTGTGTGTGTGTCACTCTGCTCGTTTGTGTGCGCGCAATTTTAATGTGATGTGTGATTGTAAATTGGCGACTGTACTGAAAGATCAGCCAATGTGTCATTATGGTGTGTTTGCACAAATAATGTATGGCCAAAACATTATTTTTAGACTTATCTCCATGTTGGATAACCATTCAACGCACTTCCTAGCCAGTTAAACCATGTAAGTGTAATCGTGTGTGCCAATTTTACAAATTTGGTAAGTTGTGTATGATTCAGATGTAACTCATCGAATGTGTGTGTGTGCCCGCGATGTTATTTCAGCGATACGAATATTACCTGTGTGTGTGTGTGTTGTGCGTGTCAATATGGTATTTGCGTATTAACCCAGAAATGTTGCTCGTTAGTGTGTGCAAATTTAAATTTGGAGCCTCATCAGACAGACTGTGACTTGTAATATGTCTGCATAAATTTGGTTGTGTTGTGCAAGTGTGCGACTCTGTTATTTGAGGTGTGGTATAGCTCGCTGCTGCATATGTAATTTGGACGTGTTGTGTGTGCAAATTTATTTGGGTGTGTGTGATCGAAATGTGCCCAAATTTTATTTAGGACACACACCAGCATGTGTGTATATAGTGGCAAAATTTAGTTTGGTGTGTCGTGTGATAGCTATTGGTGTGTGGTGTGTGTAGTTTGCATGAATGTATTTGGCCTTCTGTGTGTAAATGTGTGTCAATATTAAATTTGGTGATGTGTGTGTGATGTGTGTGCGCGCAAATTAATTTATGGCGTTGTCGTGCATACTCGATAAACTCCAGTACTATGTGTGCAATTTATTTCGGTGTGCTGTGCCGTCGCGCATTTTTTGGTGTTGTGATGTGTGTAGCACTGCGAATTTATTTGGTGCTGAATATCATGAGTGTGTGTGCAAATTTATTTTGTCGGTTGTCGTGCTTGTGTGGTGTCGTATTGCTGCGCATTTATTTGGCTGTGTGAGTGTGTGTGCAAATTGTATTTGGTTCGTGTGTGTCGATAGCCTAGCCAAATGTACCCCGCGCAATCTCTTATTTACATGTGTGTGCGTGTGTGAACTTTATTTGGAGGCTCTGCCACTTGTGTGTGTGTGTGTGCCGCGGCATTTCTTTAGTGTGTAGTGTCGTGTCATTTTATGTTAGGTGTGAGATCGAATGTGTGTGTGTTTGCATATTAGTATTTGGTGTTCTGTTGCTAAAATGTGTGTGCATTTATCTGGAGTGCTCTGTGTGTGTGTGTGCTTGCGCAATTTATTTTGGGAGTGTGTGTGTGTATTCGGTAGTGTTGTGCTGTGTTTGCATAATTGGCTAATTTTGGCATGTAGTGTAATGTGACTTGCAACTTTAATTTTGGTGGCTGCTCTATGTAGGTGTGTGTGTGGTTGCGCATTTAATTGGTGAATGTGTGTTGGTGTGTGCGCGCATTATTTGGTGTGTGTGTGTGTTGTGTTGTGCCGCCGCATTGGTTAATTTAATGCTGTGATGTGTGTATGCATTAAATCTCTCGTATGTTCTGTCTACAACATAAAGTGAGTGTGTGTGTAAGTGCCGCGCATTTTAATCTTGCGTTAGTGTGAGTGTGCGTGTGTCGAGCGCCGCATTCATTTGAGTACGTGATGCTCAAACCTGTCTTTGTGTGTGTATTAGTGTGTGCAAATATCTAATTTGGTGTGTGTGTGTGTGTGCGCAAAATGTGAATTGGTTGTGTGACGGTTTATGTTCATGTCATTCGTGTGTGCAATTTAATTTGCGGTAACTGTGTGTAGGTGTGGTAAGTGGTGCGCAGCATTTTATTTGGGCGAACTCAATATTGTGTGGTGAAATGGCTGCAAATTTCACATTTGCTGTGTGTAGTGTTGTTCTATACGTATGACAGCGCATCATTATCTTGCGTGTCTGTGTGTCGTGTGTTCATTATATTGGATGGTGCCATTGTGGAACCTATATGTGTGTGCTGTGTGCGCTATTTAATATTGCGTGTGTAGTGGCTGTGATAGATCGATGGCATTTACTTGCTGTGTGTGTGTGTGCAATTACTTTGTGTGTGATGATGTGTGAGTAGTGCGCATTTATTTCTGATACTGGGTGGGTGTGTGTGCTTATTTACTTTTGGTGTGTGTGTGTGATGTGTGTGCGCGCATTGTATTTTGGTGTGTGAGTGATGTGTTGCAATTTATGGTGTGAGTGTGTGTGTTGTTGCCCGCGCATTTAATCTCTCGGTGTTGTGCTCGTGTGCATTTTATTGGCGTTGTGTTCGTGGCCGTGTGCGCGCACATTTAATCCTTGGCCTTTGTAGACTGTGTGTGTGTGTGCATTTATTGGTGTGTGTGTGTGTGTGTGTGTGTGAGCAATTAAAAATTTGGGTGTTGATTGTGTGTGTGCGCGCATTTATTTGGGTGTCATCTGTGTTCTGTGTGCGCGCATTTACTTTGTTCGTGTGTGGTGCTTTATTTGGTGTGTGTGTGTGTGTGGGCGCAAATTAAAATTCTATGGACAAATTGTAGTGTGTGTCTGCATTAATTGGGTGTGTGTTGCTCGTGTGTGCGGAAACGCGCATTATTTTGGTGTGTTGTGTGTGTGCAATTTAAATTTGGTGTGTGTGTGTGTTTGTGTGCGCGCATTAAATTTTTGGTGAGTCAACTGAACTGATGTGTGTGTGCGATTTAATTTTGATGTGTGTCGTGATGTGTTGTGTGTGTCATTTAATTTGGTGTGTGCTTGTGTAGCCCGCAAAATTTAATTTGGTGTGTGTTGTGTAGTAGATTTTAAAATTTGGTGGCAACTGTGTTGTGTGTGTGTGCCGCGCAATTTAATTTGGTTGTGTGTGGTGTCGCAAATTTATTTGGTGCAAATGAGTGTGTGTGTGACTGCTGTGTGAGTGCATAATTTGGTGTGTGTGATGTTGATCGCGACAAAATTTAATTTGGTGTGTGCTGATCAGAAAAATCGTCAGTGTGCAAATTTATTTGGTGTGTGTGTGCTTGTGTGTGTGTGTGCCCTGTAATTTTGGATGTAGAGTGTGGTGAGATCTGCGCCGCATTATTAACTACAAAAAATCATGTGTGTTGTGGTGCATTTGATTGGTGTGTTGTGTGTGTGTGCCGCGCCCACTTATAATTTTGGTGCAAAGGCTGATGTGTGATATGCATTTAAATTTGGTGAATACAAACAGCTGTGTGCTCTGGTGTGTGTGGTGCAATCTAATTTGGTGTGTGTGTTGATGTGTGCGCGGAACCATTTAATTTGGAATGTGCTTGTGATATATGCCATTTAATTTGGATTGTGCTGTGTTGTGTGCCGCGCAATTTAAATTGGTGTGTGTGGTGTGTGCTTTAAAATTTTGGCTCTCGTGTGTGTGATGTGTGTGAGTGTGTGAAAATATTATTTGCGTGCCTGACTATGACTGGTGCTGTGTTGCGCGCAATTTATGCTGTGCTAGTGTAGGTCGCACATTTATTTGGAATGGCTGTAGTGTGTAGTGTGCGACCGCATTTATTAGGTCAAACTAATTGCATTGTGTGTGTCGTGTATGCATTGTAATTGGACATGTTCGTGTGTGCATGGTGTGGTCAGGTGCCGCCAATTTAATTATAAGGTGTGATGTGCGTAGCATGCGAACACTCAACACACATCATAATGTGATGCATTTATTTGGTGTAGTGTGTGTGATAGTGGTGCCCGCGCATTAGTAATGTGTGAGTGTGTGCTGTAGTTGCATATTTGGCTCTGGTGTGTGTGTGTGTGTGATTGCCATTTAATTTGGTCGTCATTGTGTGCTGCCCAACACTGTGCTGCCGCGCAATTTATTGTTCTCGAGTGAGAAAATTGTGTGCATATAATTTGGTTGTGTCTGTGTGTGTGCTCGCGCCATTATATGAGATGTGTGTGTGTGTCGCAATTTATGGTGTGTGTGCCTTTATGTGCTCTGGGCTGTGTTCTTATTAGAAGTCATGCCGCTGTCAAGGTCAAAGACCTCAGCAATTCAAAGCATTATTGTGGAATCAACACTGATTATGCCTGACTCACGCAAGACCCTCTTCATCATATCTGTGTGCCCCGCGCAACGGTTATTTGGTGTGTCTGTAAGAGTGGCCATTTATTTATGGTAGTGTGAGCTTCGAATCTAATTTCCCTGTGTGATGTTTGTGACCCGCCCGGCACCTGTTAATTATCTCGGTGTAGTTGTCGTAACCGAAAAAACACCCAGTCTCGTGCCACTTAAATATCAGTGACACTTGGTGAGAGATTAGCTCCCTCTCATCACCAGTAGTTTTGGTAGTCTCGACGCGCAGATCTAATCTTGGACCCACCGAAGGTACACACCTGTGAGTCGTCTGTGTGCTACGTATTAGCCCATTATTTGGTGTGTGTGTGATCGTGTATTATGCGCCCGCACATCTAATATGGATGCAAGTGTGAAGAGCTGCAAAATTATATATATTTGGCCTAATAAAATCAGTGTGTGTGTGTGTGTGTCCCACAACAAAATAATAAAGAACAAATAATTGTTTGTGCACTTATGGTGTGTGTGTGTCAGTCATTTAATTATTGCATTGGTGTGACCCACAACAGTGTTGTGCATTTATAGGTGTGTGAATTGTGTGCTCGTGATACAGTCGATTGGCATTCTAACTTTGGGTGTAATGTGTAGAAACCTGTGTGATATCGTGCATTAATATTTGACTGATGGCGTGAGTGATAATCTATGCAAATATTATATGGTGTGGTCGCGTGTA
>CM042160.1:93166935-93178027 GCA_023376005.1 Doryteuthis pealeii | reverse complement strand
CATCCTGCGGATGCACTTATCTGCTTGAAGGAGTCCCCCAGGAAATTTAATAAGGTCTCAAATTAATAGTTTCTTAATAAATTGTAGGGTTTTATTATATGGATCTGGGGAAACTACAAAAACCGGCTTAACTCCTACCTTGTAACCTATCCTGCTGTTAATTCAAATTTTCTAAGAATCTATTGAAATGTATTTGCAGTTTAGCTTGAAAATTAGCTGAGCAGAAGAAAAAAAGAAAAACACTGGGACACATGGATCCGACTTTACCTGTGTCCTTTTTCATTTATGTGCATCTCTCTCTCTCTTTCCTCTCTCCCCCTCTCTCTCTTCTCTGTGTATTATATATATATATATAATATATATATATATCATCTGATCACTCCCTTAGCTTGCATATAGATTCATCTTACACTATTTGCTATTTGCTTTCTAAGCTATACTTTGCTGTTTCTTCCGTTGCTTTTTTATCATTCGGCGTTGATTCCACCTCAGCTGAAGATCTTCCTCTCTTCTTGGGCTTTTATAGTACCAATCTATTATTCATGATGTCTTTCTATTGTCAAAGGAATGGTGTTCTTTGAATTGATGAGAATTTCTTATGCATTTCATCTGGTTAGAGATATATGGCTCTTTAAGTACCAATCTTACCATTCATAAGACACCCTTCATCATCAGGAATCAACAGGCTTTTTTGGCGTACTTGTGTCACTATGTCTGTAGAAAATCTGCCGCTATACAAAGGGCATTTTCTCCCCTAAACTGTGAATATGACAGGTTTAGGGACTATTTGAATTTCTTATTCCCTTGCTTATTATATTCAATATATTTCTTATTCCCTTGTTATATAATATATTCTTATTGGTTATTATATATTCTTATTCCTTATAACATATTATATATTCTTATATTGGTTATTATATATTTTCTTTATTTTTGGTTATTATAAATATTTCTTATTCCCTTATTATTATATTTCTTATTTGGTTATTTATTATATTTCTTTATTCCTTATTAAACATCATTATATATTCTTATCCCTTGTTTTTATATTTTCTTATTTGGTTTATTATATATTTCTTATTTTGGTTATATATATATTCTTATTCCCTTGTATTATATATTTTCTTATTCCCTTGTTATTATATATTTTCTATTCCCTTGTATTATTTTCTTATTTTGGTTATTATATATTTCTATTCCTTATTAAACACTAATTATATTTCTTATTCCCTTTATTATATTTCTATCCCTGTTATTATATATTCTTATTTTTGTTTAGATATTTGGTTATTCATTATATTTATTATTCCCTTGTTATTATATTTCAATATAAAATGTTGGCGTTTAGTGACTATTTGTGAATTTCTTATTCCCTTGTATTCCTTCCTGAATCCACCCAGCTCAATTGCAACCCATGAGTGAAGTGCCATCACACACACAAAAAAAAAAAAAAAAGAAGGTGTCTTCTGCTCTTACACAAGCGCCATTCAGTAAGACTGCCATGAACAACCCAGTTCTCCCATCTAAGAACAGTAATTTGTCCCTGAGAAAAAGCAGCCTTGGCCTTTATGCCTCCCACCGCGCTGACTGAACCACTTCAACCAACAGGGGTCTGACAGGCATGCTTATCTGGAGTCACCACTCACAAACCTGGAAGGTTGTAAGTTCTTCCAATCTGCTAGTGCCTTGCCAAAGAGTTCACTTTACCTCCTGCTACACATCCAGTTGATGCGATAGGCTTTTGATTTAGTGATGTCCCTGCGTATGCCACATATTTGTTTGATGAGTCCCTGGCGAAAATTTATGGGTCCCACGAAAGCCATCTAACTCTTGTAATCTATCCTGTTAATTTGATTTTCAGAAACTTATTGAAATGTATTTACTAGTAGTTTGAAATGGTGAGGGAAGAAAAAAAAGAAAAACATTGAGAAGCATGGAATTTTGATTTTACTCCCTCCTTTTTAGATTTTTATGCGTCAGGGGGATGATGTTTGTATGTTGTGTGATGTTTACAATTTTGTTTTGACAATTGCAAGTGAATTTTCTGATGCAATTATTAATTAAGCAGCTCTGTATAATATATAAAAATGTAAAAAATTAAAAATAATCACTAATCTATCTATGAATTGCTCAGGGAGATATTTCCTTACAAGCAAAGTTGGGACTCATCCAACGAAGACATAAAAGACTACACGAGAGTACGTATTGTTCAAGTAGGCTAGTCTTGCTAACAAAGTAGCCATTACAGCTTGTGAAGAACTGCACATTTTGATTCTATTATTATATTCCCCACTGGCAAACGGTAATAAACCTATTTTGTAATCTTTTCCGGATTTAATGTTGTTTGATAAAACTCGGTCACAACAGATATTTTCTTCTTTTTCAGGATAATAACAAACAAAAACCTACCAGAATGATCAATATTCCGTTTCCCAAGACATGCAAATCTATTCTCCTTAAATGCGAGCATTTCATCTCTGACAGGCATAAACACCTTTTGGCAATCCCATCTCTTGTAAGGCAAAAAAATTCAAATATTTCATTTAACAGATTTAACTCTTTGCCTTACCAGATTTCCCCCGGGGGTTAAACAAATTTTTTTTCTATTTCTATACAAATATCCCCATCATACAGGTAAAAAAATACCTTTTTTACCCTGTTATGATGCGGATATTTCAAAGTTCCCTATCTATTCCCCTAAGAAATCATTCTATCAAATAAAGTTTTATTATTGTGCTAATGGAGTCCTCTGCCTAAATCAGAATAACTAACCATCAGTTTTTGTATTTTGCTTTACAGAAGGATCACAGTAGTGATGAGAACCACTATGCAGTGGTTTAAATAGGCAAAGACTTAATGACTGCCTCATAAGAGTTTACATCAAAAGATGGGCTTTCTGGACACCTGTCTAGCCTAAGTAAAGGGCCAAAATGGATTGTTGCATGTCATGGATCTCGGTCATCTGTCTTAAGCATAGTGGCTTACCACCCCACGCCGCCAACAAGTGCCGAAAGCCTTTTTTTTTTTTTTTTCGGGAGTGAGGGGGGGGCTAGCAATTTGTTGGAAAAGTCAATTAATGTGTCTTAACCACAAATTATTGGAATAAACTAGCGAGATAAACGGAGTTGTCCATTCTCTGCCAAGTTCTTAGATAAAAAAAACAAAAAAAACACACAGTACAATACCGGAAGTCCTGAGCCGGTGAAAATTTTGGGCCTGCTACCCTAATTAAATAAGGACTACTAGTTATCACTTTATGATAAAGTCACCAGGTGTTCACCATCCCTATCAACAATTATGGAGTTTCTTTTGCACGGGGTCTCCATTAATATCAATTCTGCTTTTCTAATAAAGAGATACTCCCATTAGAAACATTCCTAATTTTTTTAATCACCTATGGGAGATTCAAGAATGTTTATAGGGATTAGTTGAACATGTGGAGACTGTTTTTTTGAAATTATATCATAAAGCGTGCTTCCCATAAGGGTGTGAACATTTTCTTTTTTAAATCTCCCTGTATAATTATGTTAGCTTAATATAAATTACTAATTGAAAGGATGATAAATGCAAAGAATATTAATTAGTATTATATATAATATATATATATATATTATATATTATATAGTGATGTTGATAGCTTTTTTATTTAGTGCGTCCTGGGACACTCTTGATTTGATTAAATGAGTCCCCGCGCGGAAAATTTGATGGCTCAAACTAAAAAGTTTCTTTAATAAATTGAGGTTTTATCTATGAACAACTTTAAAGCCATCTAAACACATACCTTGTACCCCATACAGTGTTAATTCATTTCCAAGAAAAATTATGAAATGTATTACAGTTAGCTGGAAATGGTGGGCGGAAGAAAAAAAAAACACACCCGGGATGTATGGATATGATTTTTCTGCGTCTTTTAGTATTTATGCATCAGCTGATGCCAGGGACGCATTACCTCATTCAGCATCTCTGTATATATCAACCCCTTTGAACGAGTAGCGATGTGACACATGTCCAACAATGTTGTGTATTGTAATATTTCACCCAATAAAGATGAGCGACAACAATCAAAAATTCAAAATGATACTTGAGCTTATGTCTTTTCTTAAAAGCCAATAAATTTGTTTTGTCAACTATGATACAAAAGGAATATTTCACTAGATTTATTAACTCCCATTTTCTTTTCTTCTTTTTAAAATAGAAAAAAAAAGAGAAGGGAAAAAAAAGATTTCTGTGGTTTCTTTAAGAATTTGTTCCATTTTCTTATCGGTTTTTTGCACGTTTGTCAGTCATTATTATTCTTTAGCCATTAAATAATATTTCAATACTTCTTATCTCTTTGATCATTTTGTGATTCATACTATGTAAAAAATGCGTTTTCTTTCTTTTTTTACTTCCTCAGAATGTCTGATAGTACAAAAGAGTGAGAGAGAATTTAAATAAAGATTATAATACTTTTACATATTCAGTGATGCTGATACTTTTGAATTTAGTGCGTCCTGGGATGCATATATTTTGATTTAAAATGAATCCCGCGGGAAATGGGTGATGGGTTCCCAACAAAAGTTCTTAATGGAATTATAGTGTTTTTATTTATGAACAACTAAAACCATCTAACCCCTACTTTGTACCCTATACAGTGTAATTTTTTTCCAAGAAAATATTTGAAATTTATTTACGTATCTGAAAAAGGTTGGGGGAGAAAAAAAAACACTGCATGCATGGATTTATGATTTTTCTGCGCATCCTTTTAGATTTTTTCTGCATCATTGACGCAGGACACGTACCTATCAGCCATCTCTGCCTATTGTACAAACTACCAAGAATACCGTCAATTGTCTGGTATATATGGATAAAAATATCAACACTAAAATCAGCAAGCCAATGATAACCCTGCGAAAGCGACTTGGCCAAGGTGCACAAGAGGATAGCCCAACCTGCTATTTTAAACCAACTATTCAGTCTGGATTCTTAGAACAGATTCAACTTGCAACACAGCTGAATTACTAGCGCTCACTTCAACACATAAATCTCTACAGAAAAAAAGAATAAGGAAAGATTTGGAGATTCTTTGAGACATTTGTTCCATTTTTTATCAGTTTCTTGCGTCGGTTTGTTTCATTTACATTCTTTTGCCATAAATAGTATTTCAATACTTTTTATCTGTGCGTCATTTCTATCTTTGTAAAAATGGTTTTCTTTCATATTCTTTTTTTTTTTTTTTTTTTTTTAAACTTTCATCAGAGCTGTCTTGATAGAAAATAGAAGTTGGTTGTTGGCGGAGTGGCCTATTGTTGGTACTGTAGAATAAACATACTAAGTTCCAATTATTAGGTATTTATGAAAATTCAAGAATACGTCCACTACAGTGTTTGGGTGATTCCCATTCCCCTTGAGTCCTGTTTGGCTGCTTGGGTTTATATTATGTTATCAGCTTCCATAAATACTCTGCGCATTCTGCAGTAGGATTTCAACAAGCGTTAGATCTGTATTAAGTTACAGCTTCATGTGCCTTGTTCTTACCCAATTCGACAAGTAATTGGACTTAGTATGGTTTATTCTACAGGTATCAGCCGAAAACAATATCCTTATATTTATCACTAGGGATCCGTGGAATTTCCACAAAATGAAACAAAATCAAGAGGCAGCTAATAAACCAGAAATGATTTTTGCAGTTTCAATATTACAAATAAAACAAATATGTAACTTTTTTTTTTTTTTTTTTTTTTTTTACTAATTGAAATTAATTTTATGCTGGCATTTAAGCAAACACAAAACCTATTTGGAATGTTTCATTTTTAAAAATTTGGCGGGCTGAAATAAAATGGGACAAATAAGAAATCTGTGATTAAGTTGAAAACCAGATGATCTGAATTTACATTTTTTGCATTGCATCATGAGATAAATTTGGGAGCAAGTTCTTATTTTTAACCCGGAGTTTTGTTGCAGGATGCATAACAGACGTAAGATTTAGGAACACCAGTATTAATGTATTTATCATTATATATATTGACTCTTAGGGCCGGGTTTAGCTCAGTCGGTTAAGCGTTTGGCTAGAAACCACCAGGTTCCTAGTTTGATACCGGTCCTCGCCAAACTCAGTGTTAATGATTAGCACCAGGGATCTGTGCGGTAAAGTAAGGAGCTGATGGTTAGGCTGTGGCGCTTTACCTCAGACGCAAAAACAACTCCTTGCTCAAGCGCTAGGTGAAAAGGGGATAGACTCCCTCGCTGATTGGCTGATACTGACTTTAGACCACACTTGACAACTTTATATTGACTCTGATGTACATTTATTAAGGTTGTCTTGAAGTAATATTTATAAGCTGTGTGCAATGTTGGTTTTATACCCACCCAGGTAGTTTTGTTCAGGCTTACTAGACATAAGTCAAGATAGTTACCCCACCCTTAAAAAAAATATATATATATAATATATATTCTACTTTATAGAATTGAGAATTCAAGTCAAGAAATATTGGAAATGAGCGCCAAAAAAAACTTGAATTAGGAAATCTTTTTTAAGAACTAAGATGTTAGTTTTTATTTTTAATTCTTATTTTTTCCTTCTCCATTTTAATACTCACTTTGTCACCACCTGCTCCCGAAATGCCAGTCCTTTCATTTAAGAGTGTCAGTTCTTTCAACAGTTAAATAAAAAATCATCATTCGTGCCTTTTCAAAGAAGGGTAAATCTACTCAGTACCTCACATATAACAAACCACACCACTCTACTAAATGCCCACACTCAAGAAAACTTTTAAAGTTTTCTTGCAAAATTAGGAAAAATTGCACATAAAAAAAATGCTTCTGAATTTGCAGGCCATTCATATCTATCTATCTATCTATACTAATCTTATCTATCTATTTCTGTTCATAATCTATCTACTATTCTATCTATCTATCTTTGTCATATCTATCTATCTATCTATCTATCTATCTCATTCTTGTCATATCTAATCTATGTATCTCATTTGTTTCATATCTATCTATCTATCTATCTATCTATCTCATCCTGTTCATATCTATCTATCTATCCATCTATCTCATTCTTGTCATATCTACTATCTATGTATCTATCTCATTCTTGTCATATCTATCTATGTATCTCATTTTTTTAATATCTATCTATCTATCTATCTATCTCATTCTGTTCATATCTATCTATCTAATCTATCTATCTCATTTTCTTCATATCTATTCTATCTCATTGTCATAATCTATCTATCTATCTATCTATCTATCTATCTATCCTCATTCTGTTCATATCTAATCTATCTATCTATCTATCTATCTATCTCATCTATATCTATCTATCTATCTATCTATCTATCTCATTCTTGTCATAATCTACTATGTATCTCATTTTGTTCATATCTATCTATCTAATCTACTTCATTCTGTTCATATCTATCTATTTATCTCATTCTTCATATCTATCTATCTATCTATCTATCTATCTCATTCTTGTCATATCTATCTATCTCATTTTTGTTCATATCTATCTATCTATCTATCTATCTCATTTCTGTTCATATCTATCTATCTATCTATCTATCTATCTATCTATCTCATTTTGTCATATCTATCTATCTATCTATCTATCTATCTATCTATCTTCTATCTATCTATCTATCTCATTCTTTCTATCTATCTATTGTTATCTCATTTTGTCTCATCTATCTATCTATCTATCTATCTATCTATTCTCATTCTTGTCATATCTATCTATCTATCTATATATATATCTCATCTTGGTCATATCTATCTATCTATCTATCTCATATATATATCTCATTCTTGTCATATCTATCTATCTATCTATCTATCTATCTATCTATCTCATTCTTGTCATATCTATCTATCTATCTATCTATCGCAAACAAGGGAAGTAATTACCTTTTGTCTTCTATATCTCCAGGCTACAGCTGCTATTTTTGCTGGCATACTTTCGTCTACTAGAGACAATGGCGTTGTAAAGTTTTTAAATGCCATCCTTGGCCAGTTGAAAAGGGCTTAAAGACAGTCCTATATTATGGAATCCTTTGGTAAGCGTATACGTCCTATCCTGCGTATTGGTAAAGGTCCAGTGATTTAATCCTATGTCCGTCGTCCATGAATGTCACAGTAATTATGACCAGTAAGATCCGTTTAAGTATTGTATCAGCCTCAGAGTACTGACAGTGATTGGCCAAGGTATAGATCACATGATCTAGCCTAGTCTATAATTAGGAGCGGGGATCCATCACATACCTTATATTTGGAATTCTCAACAGGCGTAGACTCCAAAAACAAGTGAAACTACGTAGCCTGCATGGTAGATATGGAGGATGAGCTGTCCCCCTCTCCACATTGCCATTTTGGTTCAAAGGAAAGGTAAACAAAACAAAAAAACAAAAAACAATGAAACGACTTGGAGATAATGATTATATATAAATACACACATACAGACAAACATTGTTGGAATATTTTGATATATAAGGTGTGCTGAAGTCCACCACTTAAATTTATAGACTATATTCTACCTAACACCAAGGGGCACTGAGTAACAACCAAGGATTCTGCCTAATACTAATGAACAACCAAGGATTCTACCTAACACTAAGGAAAACCGAGGAACAACCAAAGTAATCTACCTAACATTAAGGGGCACTAAGGAACAACCAAGGACTCTGCCTAACACTAAGGAAATTCTTCATTAAGGAACACAAGGGATCTCCACTGTAAAGTGCTCTCACCTGCAGCTTAAAAATGGCCACAAAAATCGTAAACGGAGACGTTTTTGTTTTATTCATTTTTTGTTGTGTACTCTTGTTATTTGTACTGATATCTACATGATTTTAGGTTCAAACTATATTTAACCCATAGATGAGTCCCTAACAGATAATACCACTCCGGGTCAGAATAGACATGGGAGTAATGGTGATGAAAGTGTACTCCACACAGTCCAAATGTCTATTATAGAAACCTCACCTTTAGATGCAGTTTAACAGCATACCCAGGACACTAAGACCGTCACCCATCGCCTTCTAGCACACACACACACACACACACACACACACACACACACACATATATATATATATATATTTATATATATGTGAGTGTGTGTGTGTGTCTGTTTTTGTTCTGTTCCGTTGAGTCTTTCCTCTAAACTTGTACACACAGACCGTCACCCATCGCCTTCTAGCACACACACACACACACACATATATATATATATATATTTATATATATGTGAGTGTGTGTGTGTGTGTCTGTTTTTGTTCTGTTCCGTTGAGTCTTTCCTCTAAACTTGTACACACACACACACACACATATATATATGTATGTATATATATATATATATATATATATATATATATATATATATATATATATATATAGGAAGGAAAAACTCAACACCGCTATTCCATAATAAATTTCTTTCGACCAAAGTTGATTTAATATAGCTCCCCAAAATTCTGTCTCATCAGATATTAGATCAAGGTAATTTGAATTGCATAACTGAAAAAATAAAAAAATAAAAAATAAAAAATAATTTTTTCTTAACATTGGAAGACTGTCACCATGGCGACAGGAAGTCAAATGAGAAAAAAAGGATACTCTTCAAGGTCTTGTTTCTTAGGGGGATGGTAGTCAGACAAAATTAAACTATGAATTAAACTATTGAATGAGTCTGAAAACGTATAGAGTAAGGATAAAACAAAAAAATAATATATAAAATATAACATATAAAAATATATAAAGAAATATATAAAAGAATTTATATATATATATATATATATATATATATATATATATATATATATATATAAAATATAAATATACATAATATAAATATATTTATATTATATATATATATATATATATATATATTGTTATAATATTATGGGCCATCCTGTAGGCTTTAAGCAAGAGCGCTTGTCCAGTGGAAGCATGTTGGACCCCAAAACTGTTACAATCTTATGGGCCATCCTGTAGGCTTTAAGCGAGAGCGCTGTCCAGTGGAAGCGTGTTGACCCCCAAACCTGTTACAATCTTATGGCGCCATCCTGTAGGCTTTAAGCGAGAGCGCTTGTCCAGTGGAAGCGTGTTGGACCCAAAACCTGTTACAATCTTTAATGGCCATCCTGTAGCCTTAAGCAAGAGCGATTGTCCAGTGGAAGCGTGTTGGACACAAAACCTGTTAACAATCTTATGGGCCATCCTGTAGGCCTTAAGCAAGAGCGATTGTCCAGTGAAGCGTGTTGGAAAGCAAGAGCGATTGTCCAGTGGAAGCGTGTTGGACACAAAACCTGTTACATTTTTTTTGGTATTTTTTTTTCTTTTTGGCGGGGGTGACATACGATGTGGAATTTAGGTCCGTTAAGTTCGATTTAACCAAAAAATTAGCTATTGAATTTTATTCCATGTCTAAATAAATGTTAAATCAAATATCCGTAATAGTAAACGGATGTATGCATAAGAAACAAAAAATTTTTCAGCCAATCGCAGCCTTACTGGGTGTTTCTGGTTCCTTCTTCCTCGTTTTATGCAAATTTCTTCTTGCTTATTTGCATAAATGTATCCGTTTGAGGAAGCGCGTGGTGTAATGGTTAAGGTCATGGGAAATAGACTCGGCGCTCTGAGTTCAAATTCTGGGCTTAGCTATTTACATTTCACATAGCGCTAATTGTTATAATCTTATGGGCCATCCTGTAGGCTTTAAGCAAGAGCGCTTGTCCAGTGGGAGCGTGTTGGACCCAAAACCTGTTACAATCTTTCACTGGACAAGCGCTATTGCTTAAAGCCTATAGGATGGCCCATGAGATTGTAACAGGTTTTGGGTCCAACACGCTTCCACTGGACAATCGCTCTTGCTTAAGGCCTACAGGATGGCCCATGAGATTGTAACAGGTTTTGGGTCCAACACGCTTCCCACTGGACAATCGCTCTTGCTTAAGGCCTACAGGATGCCCATGAGATTGTAACAGGTTTTGGGTCCAACACGCTTCCACTGGACAAGCGCTCTTGCTTAAAGCTATAGGATGGCCCATGAGATTGTAACAGGTTTTGGTCCAACACGCTTCCACTGGACAATCGCTCTTGCTTAAAGCCT
>CM042160.1:93151935-93161935 GCA_023376005.1 Doryteuthis pealeii | reverse complement strand
ATAATGGAGATTGTGGGTTTGTCTGTAACCGAAACTACACAAGTCACAATTCCCTTTGTTATTTACACACATTCTCCATAATTTTATTTTTTATTTAAACCTCAATTATTAGTAAAATTGTTTTACATCATTAAGACTGTTAACAATATCTACATACTAATAACATGCAATTATATTTATATATTCAACGAAATAGCGGTTTACAGTGTGAATGGGAAGGCTAATTTGCATATTGATCTTTAAAAATTTGATTTTAATAAATATATGTTTAGTATTATTGATTTCTAATTGTTTGGTTTTATCTTAATAAATATGAGCAAAAATCTCGGGGATAAATCTTAACAGAAATCTATTAACATAAAGAAATAACTGTAATTTTATTCTTTTCTTCCTATTTTAACTAAATAGTTAAATTAGGGAAATTTACCACTGAAAGACGGGAGTAAGGGAAAATGGTGGAACAGTTAGTTTCAAAGTTGTTCTATTTTCCGATTATACCCCCTCTGTTCCAAATATTTTTATCTGAATTCTTATTCAGTTTCATTAGCCTTTCTAATTTAACATGATATTTTATTATATTAAAACTTAAATACGTGCACCCGGAGGGTGCATATATTTACTAGTATATTTAAAGTTATCAGAACTGAGTTTCCATTTCAATTTTTTTATTTTTTACTCTTTTAATAAATTAATTTTATTTTTTACTCCTTTAATAAATTTGATGATTTTACTTTAATTATGATACAAACTCTCTGATATTAAATTATTTTCAACTCTCATCCCCTCAGGCAATATTCATTTTACGTCGCCCAGAGGGCGTTCTTTTATTTTGCTAGTATATATAATATATATTCCTTATATACTATAACCAAGTTATAGTATATATATACTATAATATTATAAGATAGTATTATTAAATAATAATAATAAAGTGATATGTTGTATGTCAAGGACTTGTCAGGCACTAAGTATCTTAAGGCTCACGGGTCGCCACCCACGGCCCCAACAGGTGGCCCTATTGAGGGGATATTTTCCTCAGCAGAGGTGCAGTCGTGTATTCTTCTACCCCGGTCGACAGAGCGGAAAAATAAATTGAAAGACATTAGCTATCATTGCCGCTTGGCTAGGTTCACTTAAACAGGTGATAATTCAAAATGTAGGAGGCATTTTACCGCACCCTGTAATAATGGGAAATTTTGGCAATAGATAAATAGATAGATAGATAGATAGATAGATAGATAGATAGATAGATGTAAAACCATAAATATTCAATGTACTGAATGGGGTTTTAAAATTTGAGACCGGCTTTAAAATGAACAGTGAGTTCATTGATAGTTTATTGGCCAAAGAAATATTTTCTCCTTGTCAGATGGAGTCAGAATTGTAACCAAACAAACATCATTTATTGAAATGTCTCGATGACTTAGCCGGAACTTAACGTCATTTACAAAAGGATCATTGTTGACTAACCGGACCTATTGGACATTATTACTGAGAAAAAAAAAACTGGTTCGGGATTAAATCCTACAAAAATAAATAAAAATAAAATAAAATAATAATAAAATAAAATAAAATAAAATAAATAAATGAAAATATTTCTCTGAATGTTTGAGATGAGGCTTGATGATTAGTATTATCTGCGTTATTCGGACTATTGTCCTCATCTTCATTGTTATCTGTATGATTATATACTATTTCTCTGAATGTTTGAGATGAGGCTTGATTATTAGTATTATCTGCGTTATTCGGACTATTGTCCTCATCTTTATTGTTTATATACTATTTCTGTGAATGTTTGAGATGAGGCTTGATGATTAGTATTATCTGCGTTATTCGGACTATTGTCCTCATCTTCATTGTTATCTGTATGATTATATACTATTTCTATGAATGTTTGAGATGAGGCTTGATGATTAGTATTATCTATGTTATTCGGACTATTGTCCTCATCTTTATTGTTATTTGTATGATTATATACTATTTCTGTGAATGTTTGAGATGAGGCTTGATGATTAGTATTATCTGCGTTATTCGGACTATTGTCCTCATCTTTATTGTTATTTGTATGATTATATACTATTTCTGTGAATGTTTGAGATGAGGCTTGATGATTAGTATTATCTGCGTTATGTAAAACTTTTATATATTTATCTTATTATATTATATAACAGCTCTATTTTATATTGAGCACTCTACCAATAATACTGCCTTTGGTACGCCATTCCAGCAAAAGCTGAAACAATGACCATCTCACATTATATATATATATATATATATATATATATATATATATATATATATATATATATATTAAGAAATTTGAAAAACAAGTGTTCCAAAAATAAGATGAATTTATTTATCGACGCTTAAACGTTTCGGTTTCTTTAAACCTTCACCAGGATGTATTATGGGGTGAAGAAATTGATGGATGTTTTATAGATGACAGGAGATAAAAATCTTTATAAATTTTTGTTGTTGTGTAACTGTATTTGTTCGGCGTTATATTTTTGAAAGACGAGTCGTGATCCGCACACGCGAAGATGTCATGACGCGTGACGTAACTCGAAGAAATGCATTCAACAAAAGACAAGAAAAAGTATTAGTCCACCAAAGTTCATGTCCCGAGTACTTTCGGCACTTCGTAGTGCCATCATCAGGGGTGATGTGTTCCAGTTTTTCAAATTATATTAATGGATGTGGAGGCTTAATATAATTTGAAAACTGGAACACATCACCCCTGATGGCACTTCGAAGTGCCGAAAGTACTCGGAACATGAACTTTGGTGGACTAATCCACGAATTCCACCCAAATATTAAAAAGTTGGCCAGAAAACTTGAAAAAATCGCAAATAAAATTGTTAAAGAGGAGATGTGTCTTTTGTTTAATTCAAGATGCATAAATGAAAAAATGCTGCCCAAATACACACACACACACACACACACACACACACACACACACACATATATATATATATATATATATATATATATATACAAGTTAAAGAGACAGTTCTTCCAGGCCGTTGTCGTATCAGTGCTGCTGTATGGCTGCACCACCTGCACCCAAACGAAGCGACTAGAGAATAAACTAGATGGGAGCTGCACAAGAATGCTACGGGTGATCATGAATAAGATGTGGAAACAGCACCCCACGAGAAAGCAGGTGTACAGCCACCTGCCACATATCACCCAAACCATCCGAGTAAGACGGACAAGACACGCGGGACACTGTTGGAGAAGCAAGGACGAACTCATAAGCGACGTCCTCCTGTGGAAGCCAGCACATGGGAACGCCAGTGTGGGCCGACCAGCAAAGACGTACATTGATCAGCTCTGTGCGGATACAGGATGTTGCATAGAGGACCTCCCGAGAGAGACTGTCATGGATATCCGTGCTAACAACGCGACATGATGATGATGATATAATATATATATATATATATATATATATATATATATATATATTCCATCTATTTTTCATATTTGTCAAATGAAAAAACATTATATCTGGAATTTTACACCTTGAAGACTTTCATCTATAACTCTACGAACTTATCAACACCACAAGTAAATTTTGGAACTCTAACATCTTTCTTCAAATTACACTGTGGACTTGTATATTTTTAACAGCTGAAATATATACTATACTATTTTGATACCCACTTTACATTTTTTATATAATTTTTACAACAAACTCTTTTGAGTTTTACTATAAACTATAATGCTTCTGATTTAAAAAAAATTAAAAATGAAATTTATTTTATTTTTAAAACAGAACATGCATTTTTCAAAATTTCAGCGGTTGAACTCAGCGTTCGTTTTTGTAAACAGTCTTTTTAACGGATATCTCTCTTCCCGTCTATGTCGCTCTTTGATGAAGACCAACTTATCGATTTGGTCGAAACAGATCTGTCAGCAATTACATATCAAACATCATATGATTTTTCAAAATGTTAAATTTCATATATATATATATATATATATATATATATATATATATATACCTTAACTGTGGTCCAGTTAAGGGGAAGATTCTTTAGCATTTATAGTGAACTGGTCCAGGGGAGATAACTGCGTTTTACTACATTTGTATTAATGAACTATTTAAAACTATTAGTGGAAAAATGTTTTGGGGGCTAAAGAATTTCCGGGGCTTCGTTTGATTAGTTTGGGAAAATTTGTTCGGCCCAACGGAAGCCGGACAAATTCATCATTCATGTTTTTGTCTTTCACGGCGCTAATAACAGAAAATTATCCTCGTAAGATTTTGTTGGCTTTCAAACAACCATAAACAAAACGAAAAGAAACAATAGCCCCCTCCTCTTCCGCAATGGTCCCCTCCTCTCCCCAATTTCTATAATTAACGCTGAATCAGATTATAATGAATACGAGCTAAACCCGTGGAAATTCTACGATTCAATTATGAATAATTTCATACAACTAGCAGGACCTGTGGATATACCACAGTAGAATAATTCAATTATATAAATGTTTACTTACGAGCTTTTGCAAATAGTTCAAGATTTAAAAAGTATAATAATCTTGATTTAACTCTCTCTACTAGCAGGACCTGTGGATATATCTAAGTATAATAATTCATTTATAACAATACTTGATATGTTTACTTAAGAGCTATTGCCAAATACTTCAATATGTAAAAAGTATAATAATCTTGATTTAACTTTCTCTACTAGCAGGACCTGTGGATATACCACAGTAGACTAATTTAATTACTACAACGTTTGTTATGTTTACTTAAGAGCTATTGCCAAATAGTTCAAGATTCGGTTATCAATAATTTTATACAACTAGCAGGACCTGTGGATATATCACAGTAGAATAATTCAATTATATCAATGTTTGATATGTTTACTTAAGAGCTATTGCTAAATAGTTCAAGATTCGATTATAAATCATCATCATCATGTCGCGCTATTAGCACGGATATCCATGGCAATCTCTCTCCATCCGTCCCTATCGCTCATCATTCTCGGGAGGTCCTCTATGCAGCATCCTGTATCCACACAGAGCTGATCAATGTACAACGTGTCTTGTCCGTCCTACTCGTATGGTTTGGGTGATATGTGGATACAACTAGTACGACCTATGGATATAGCATAGTATAATAATTCAATTATATCAATGTTTGATATGTTTACTTAAGAGCTATTGCTAAATAGTTCAATATTTAAAAAGTATAATAATCTTGATTTAACTCTTTCTACTAGCATGACCTGTGGATATACCACAGTAGAATAATTCAATTATATCAAAATTCGATATGTTTACTTAAGAGCTATTGCCAAATAGTTCAATATCTAAAAAGTATAATAATCTTGATTCAACTCTTTCTACTAGCAGGACATGTAGATATACCACAGTAGAATAATTCAATTATATCAATGTGTGATATGTTTACTTAAGAGCTATTGCTAAATAGTTCAAGATTCGATTATCAATAATTTTATACAACTAGCAGGACCTGTGGATATATCACAGTAGAATAATTCAATTATATCAATGTGTAATATGTTTACTTAAGAGCTATTGCAAATAGTTCAAGATTCGATTATAAATCATCATCATCATGTCGCGCTATTAGCACGGATATCCATGGCAATCTCTCTCCATCCGTCCCTATCGCTCATCATTCTCGGGAGGTCCTCTGTGCAGTATCCTGTATCCGCACAGAGCTGATCAATGTACAACGTGTCTTGTCCGTCCTACTCGTATGGTTTGGGTGATATGTGGATACAACTAGTACGACCTATGGATATAGCATAGTATAATAATTCAATTATATCAATGTTTGATATGTTTACTTAAGAGCTATTGCTAAATAGTTCAATATTTAAAAAGTATAATAATCTTGATTTAACTCTTTCTATTAGCATGACCTGTGGATATACCACAGTAGAATAATTCAATTATATCAAAATTCGATATGTTTACTTAAGAGCTATTGCCAAATAGTTCAATATCTAAAAAGTATAATAATCTTGATTTAACTCTCTCTACTAGCAGGACCTGTGGATATATATTAGTATAATAATTCAATTATAAAAATATTTTATATGCTTACTTAAGAGCTATTGCTAAATAGTTCAAGATTCGATTATCAATAATTTTATACAACTAGCAGGACCTGTGGATATACCACAGTAGAATAATTTAATTATATCAATGTTTGATATGTTTACTTACAAGCTATTGCTAAATAGTTCAAGATTCGATTATCAATAATTTTATACAACTAGCATGACCTGTGGATATACCACAGTAGAATAATTCAATTATATCAATGTACGAGCCATGGGCAGCTATGCGTGCATACCATCGATCTACGAGGTCATTAATTCCCCGTTGGTAAAAAGTTATTGGCTGTGATGCAACAAGATCTTTAAATGATGATTCCACCTCTTCTTTAGATCGTTTTACCATTTAAAAATGTGCTTAAGCACACTTCAAACCGCTTAAGTTTTTGGTGCCCATTGAGCTCATGAGGAACCTATTTATCGAGCTTTTTCACCTTTCCAATACTCTGTAAATTGCGTGAAACTGTTGCAATGCCGACACCAAGTGTCTGAGACATCTCTCTGACACTTTGTCGTGGATTTTGCTCAACAACTGCCTGCAATTGTTCATTGTCAAGACTGTATGTCAGTCCTCTACCTTCTTCATCTTTAAGACTCTCATCTCCACTGCAGAATTTCTGGAACCACCTTTGTACAGTCCGATCACTTGTGGATTCATCTCCTCATGCTTTGTTGATATTGGCAGCAGTTTCGGAGGCATTGTGCCCAAGCTTGAACTCATGCAACATAAGAAGGCGAAGGTCATGTTTAGGCATATTCATCTTTAAAGGCTCCTATTTTTCAAAAATACTATCTATCTGAAAATAAATTAGATTTTAGTTTTGAGCACACATTAATTATTATATATGCAAAAGTTCATCTGAGATAAACAACAAATTCTATATTAAAATGACATTTCAAAACCGAGCACTTCAATCGGCCATTATTTTTGTAACAACCTAATATTTCAATGCAAATAATATGTGCGATCTGTTTGAAAATGTGCCGAAAATTGTGAATCGGATATAAGATACATTCACGAAATACATCTATATTAAAGGGAGCTTGAGTGCCAATATCAGAGGTGGATACCATCATCAGGAACTGGAACACAAACACATCACCCCTGATGATGGCACTTCGAAGTGCCGAAAGTACTTGAGATAAAAAAGACTTTGGTGGACTAGTCCACGGATCCCATCCAAACGTAAAAAAAATTTGGCCAGAAAGCTTGAAAAGATCGTTGATAAAATTGTTAAACAGGAGACGTATCTTTTGCTTAATTCTATATATATATATATATATATATATATATATATATATATTATGGATAAGATGACTTATCGGTGAATATGGTCACGGTGGTTGATGTGAAGTTCATAAAGGTAAGGCAGTGATATAACAAATAAAAAAGTGCTCAATACGTTGGTAGAGCAAGTTTTAATATAGGTCCAAGTGATAACCTATTCGAGTTTCACCATGTTGAGGATCTTCAGGGTTAACTCCACTGTGTAAATCAAGATGCTGGTTGTCAATAGTTAAGTGAACCAACATCTTGATTTACACAGTGGAGTTAACCCTGAAGATCATCAACATGGTGAAACTCGAGTAGGTTATCACTTGGAACTATATTAAAAAATATATATATGTGCTCCTCATCCACTAGGGTTGAGCACTCTGGGGGGGGATCTCACTGACGGCCGCCAACTCAAGCGTAAACGCAACGCTCTTCTCTGAATGGAGCACTCTGTGACGGCCTTTACACACAAAGCGATGTGTGTATTAAAACAGTTAAAATCCCCTTCCCATTCTGTAAGTGAAGACAGCCTAATGATTAAGGTGCCGGACTGATACACAACCGATCGGAGTTCAATTCCGGCTGTAGGTAGCTTACAGAATGCCTAGCCACACTGAAGAGACTTGATAAGTCGAAATACGTGTCTATATATATATATATATATGCCGCCAACTCAAGCGTAAACGCAACGCTCTTCTAAGGAATGGAGCACTTTGTGACGGCCTTTACACGCAAAGCGATGTGTGTATTAAAACAGTTAAAATCCCCTTCCCATTCTGTAAGTGAAGACAGCCTAATGGTTACGGTGCCGGACTGGCACCCAACCGATCGGATTTCAATTCCGGCTGTAGGTAGCTTACAAAATGTCTAGCCACACTGAGGAGACTTGATAAGTCGAAACACGTGTCTCTGGATGACCCTATATATATATATATATATATATATATATATATAGTTTTTTTTCCGTAGTTAGGGTCTTTCCATGTGTGGTTTAACCAAGCTGATGCAGGTAGACCATAAGGAGAGCTCAATGTACCTAATACCAGTGAGTAAAAGGACAGAGCAAGATATTTAGTAAATGAAGAAAAACTCTAAACTTGCTTCATTACAATAATTTATTTCAACCGTATTAATACGGCATCTTCAGGTAATCACAAGAACATGACTCTTAAGAGTCATGTTCTTGTGATTACCTGAAGATGCCGTATTAATACGGTTGAAATAAATTATTGTAATGAAGCAAGTTTAGAGTTTTTCTTCATTTACTAAATATATATATATATATATATATATATATATATATATATATATATATAGAGAGAGAGAGAGAGAGAGGGAGATTGATAGATAGATATAGATAGATAGATAGATAGATGATAGATAGATAGAACAAAAGATAGACTCACCGAGGTATATTCGTAGTAAAAATTTGTTATCGCTAAGAGAAAATAAACATAACTAAATTCACAAACATGTCTCTTCACCCTCCGCCCCCCGACCCTACTCGGCGAGTTAATTTCGACAAAGTCTGTATCTAAAATCTTAAAGGAATTCGTGTGCAACTCATTAAGATAAAAGTCGAAAGAAAAACGCAATCCTAATAAAACTCTTAACAAAATAAGAAATGGCGATGATCACGTTCACTGGGCGAGAATAATTGAATATTTTCAATAATTATCTGTTGTCTCTTTGGCGAAAAATTAATTTCACAAAAAAGGGGGGGAAAAAGAAAAAAAAGAAGCAAAAACAAAAACAACCTCTGTAAATGATATCTGGAGGATATTTGCTTTTTCACGCTTTCTTTTGTTGAGTTCTAACGTGTATGGCTGCATCGTAATGATCTTATTGTAAAGACGAGGTTTATTTTTAACCGAATATAACAATAAGCGATTCTCGCTTTTCATCCTCTTGAGACTGTGATTAGAACTAAGGTAGGAATTATGTAGGAAATTTGGAATTTCCTGGTTTTCGTTGACTATTACATTTCTTTCTTTCTTTCTTTCTTTCTTTCTTTCTTTCTTTCTTTCACTCTTCTTTTACTCTATTTCTCTCACTTTTCTCTTTCTTCTCTTCATTTTTTTCATCCTTCTCTTCCTTCTCTTTTTTCTTTCACTCTTCACTTCTTCTTTCTTTTTTCTTTCACTTTTCTTTCTTTCTTTCTTTCTTTCTTTCTTTTCTTCACTTCTATCTTTCTTTTTCATCTTTTCATTTCTTTCTTTCACTCTTCTTTTCTTTCTTCTCTTTCTTTCACTCTTCTTTTCTTTCTTTCTTTCTTTCTTCTTCTTTTCTTTCACTCTTCTTTTCTTTCTTTCTTTCACCCTTCACTTTTTCTTTCTTTCTTTCACTCTGCACGTCTTTCTTTCTTTCTTTCTTTCTTTCTTTCTTTCTTTCTTTCTTTCTTTCTTTCACTCTTCACTTCTCTTTCTTTCTTTCTTTCTTCTTTCGCTCTTCACTTCTTTCTTTCTTTCTTTCACTCTTCACTTCTTTCTTTCTTCTCTTTCACCCTTCACTCCTTTTTTCTTTCTTTCTTTCTTTTCTTCTTTCACTCTGCACGTCTTTCTTTCTTTCTTTCTTTCTTTCTTTCACTCTTCACTTCTTTCTTTCTTTCTTTTTACTTTCTTCTTTCTTT
>CM042160.1:93134435-93146935 GCA_023376005.1 Doryteuthis pealeii | reverse complement strand
TTCAGAAAGGTAAGACGGCCTTTTAACAAATAAAAAGTGCTCTATGCGTTAGTAGAGCAACTTTATTGCAATATGGATACAAGTGATAACCTACTCGAGCTTCACCATAAGGATCTTCAGGGTTAAATCGACTGAATTAATCAAGATATTGATTAATTGCAGTTGATTGCACGTGTGTATTTTTTTGCGAATACACACGTGCAATCAACATCAATTAATCAATATCTTGATTAATCCAGTGGATTTAACCCTGAAGATCCTTATGGTGAAACTCGAATAGGTTATAACCGTGTACCATTATCATAATATATATATATATATATATATATATATATATATATACAGGGTGTTCGGAAGAAATTTGACATATTTATATTTGGCTATTTTTCTCCGTATGTTGGAGGTATTGACGGACACTACACATCATTTAAAAGTTTGGACCCTTCTTCATTGATATACGTGATGGATGGATGACTGGAACCCACCTGAATCATGGAAGAGAATAACTTGTATCATGATGATCTGCGCCGGCCATCCAAATAAGGAGATTATGCTTACTGCCCAATGGTCCCTGAACACTATAAAAACAATCAGGCAAGAACTGGAGAATTACAATGGAGAATGTTAAGGCCCTATCTGTTAGGGTCCCATCTATGGGTTAAATAGAAAAATTAAAAAAATGTTTTTAAACATGCATTTAAAAATTTCACCGGACATCAAGAATGTGTAAAACAAAACATTTTCGGCATAAAATAACCCAACAAGGGTTGATATGCCGTAAAATCCAAACAACCAACTGATGTAGATATGTAAAAAAAGTTGAAAATTTTGGCCTATTTTATAACTTGCTAAAACGAAATCAGCAAAATTTATATTTCAATGCAAATGGTTGCCGGCCACTTGACTTCCGGTCACTTGACTTCCGCTTAACCGGAAGTATAGTCAACTGATAAATGGATCAACTGCACGGGTTTATTTTTGCCGACAATATATTTCCTTTTGTTTTTTTTTTTCATTCTTACTATTTAAAAAATGTCTTTTTTTTTTCTCTTTCCGATCAGTTTTTGTTTGTTTCTTCACTTATTCTTTTATTTTCTTTCATTCGTTCTTTCTTTCTTTCTTTCTTTCTTTCTTTCTTTCTTTTTTCTTACTTTCTTTCCAGTAACGTTATGTACTTCTTTCTTCTTTCTTCTTCTTTCTTTCTTTCTTTCTTTCTTTCCAGTGCCGTTATGTACTTCTTTCTTTCTTTCTTTCTTTCTTTCAGTGCCGTTATGTACTTCTTTCTTTCTTTCTTTCTTTCTTTCTTCCAGTGCCGTTATGTACTTCTTTCTTTCTTTCTTTCTTTCTTTCTTTCTTTCTTTTCCAGTGCCGTTATGTACTTCTTTCTTTCTTCTTTCTTTCTTTCTTTCTTTCCAGTGCCGTTATGTACTTCTTTCTTTCTTTCTTTCTTTCTTTCTTTCTTCGTTTGCTCTTCTTTCTTTCTTTCTTTCTTTCTTTCTTTCTTCTTTCCAGTGCCGTTATGTACTTCTTTCTTTCTTTCTTTCTTTCTTTCTTTCTTTCTTTCTTTCTTTCTTTCTTTCTTTATGTTACTTCTTTCTTTCTTTCTTTCTTTCTTTCTTTCTTTCTTTCTTTCTTTCTTTCTTTCTTTCTTTCCAGTGCCGTTATGTACTTCTTTCTTTCTTTCTTTCTTTCTTTCCCGTTATGTTTTCTTCATTTCTTCCACTTCTTTGTGCCCTTTCGTTCTTTCTTTCTTTCTTATTCTTTCTTCTTTTTTTTTCAACCGTTTCTTTTCTTCTTTTTTCTTCTTTTTCTTTCTTTTTATTCTGCTTCTTTCTTTCTTTCTTTCTACTTCTTTTTCTTTCTTTCTTCTTTCTCTTCTTTCTTTTTCTTTCTTTCTTTCTTTCTTACTCTCTTTCTTTTTTCTTCTTCTTTCAGTCTCCGTATGTACTTCTTCTTTTCTTTTTTTTCTTTCTTTCAGTTTCTTTCTTTCTTTCTTCTTCTTTCTTTCTTTTTTCTTTGTCTTTCCTGCTTCTTCTTCTTTCTTCTTTCTTTCTTCACTTTCTATTTCTTCTAGTCTGTTATTTTGTCTATCAATCTATCTATCTTTCTCAGTCTGTTTCTATCTATCTATCTATCTATCTATCTATCTGTTCATATCTGTCTATCTCAGTCTGTTCATATCCATCTTTATCTATCTATCTATTTATCTCAGTATATATCTCAGTCTGTTTTATCTCTATCTATCTAATCTATCTATCTATCTATCTATCTAGTATATCTATCTCTATCTATCTTGTTCATAATCTATCTCAGTCTGTTCATATCCATCTATTTATCTATCTATCTATTTATCTCAGTATATATCTCAGTCTGTTCATCTATCTATCTATCTATCTATCTATCTATCTATCTCAGTTTGTTCATATCTATCTATCTATCTATCTATCTATCTATCTATCTCAGTCTGTTCATATCTATCTATCTCAGTCTGTTCATATCTATCTATCTCAGTCTGTTCATATCTATCTATCTATCTCTGTTCATATTTATCTATCTCAGTCTGTTATATCTATGTATCTATCTATCCCAGTATCTATCTCAGTCTGTTGATATCTGTCTATCTATCTATCTATCAATCTATCTCAGTCCATTTATATCTATCTATCTATCTATCTCTCTCTCTCTCTCTCTCTCTCTCTCTCTCTCTCTCTCTATATATATATATATATATATATATATATATATATTTATTTATTTTACAAAGTTTTCACAGATCAATGTTCATTATAAACAGCGACTCAGGTTTCATGCTAAAGGGCAATCATCAGGTTGTTGAGCAAGATCCCATGGTGTTTGTTGAAGTTCTTTACTCAATGTCACATTTTGGATTGCAAATAACGTAACTAACCGACGTTATTTGCAATCCAAAATGTGACATTGAGTAAAGAACTTCAACAAACACCATGGGATCTTGCTCAACAACCTGATGATTGCCCTTTAGCATGAAACTTGAGTCGCTGTTTATAATGAACATTGATCTGTGAAAACTTTGTAAAATAAATAAATATTAGCTCTTACAATTTGTGATTGAGCACTGTATTTTCTTTGTTTCATCACAAAAAAAATTTTGTTTTTACATATACCTATATATATATATATATATATATATATATATATATATATATATATATATGGCGATGATAGATATAACGAGAAGTTGTTAGTAGCTAGAGAGCATTCAAACCCGCACCCTGATAACCTATGGGTCGCCAAAACATTAACGTTTTTTTTCGAGAAATACCGAACGCTTCGTCTTAATTATAAAAAATCATCCTAAGGGTGATTTTCACGAAATAAAACGTATTTGACAATAATGGTCCTGGCATGCAGAAATGTTTATTATTATTATTATCATTATTATTACGAGGTTTTCACACCTGTCGTAGCCGGTGGTTCACTGGAGGCTGGATGACAGTAAATCTCCTCAGGGCTCCTGGACTCTTCTGAGTATTCTAGCCGATTTTAACAGTGTTGTAGTTTGGATGGTCTCGATTCTTCCTCTGATTTCCAATTCACCCAAATTATTTTCCAGAGCTTATTAGTTTTTAACACCAGCATTAAATGATGGTCTTTCACTGGAGTTTGGGTGACACCAAGTCTCCTCACGTCTCCAGGACTTTCCTGAGTATTCCAGCTGATTTCAACTATGCTGTTGTTTGGATGGTCTGAATTCTTCCCAGATTATTATTATTATTATTAGTATTATTATTTTCACTCCTTTTGAGTTTTTCACACCAGCGTTAGCTGATAGTATTTCACAGGAGGTTGAGTGGCAACAAGTCTCCTTAGGTCTCCAGGACTCCTCTGAGTATTCTAGCTGATTGCAGCTGTGCAGTAGCGGATGGTCTCAATTCTTCCTCTGATTTCCAGATCCTCCAGTCTTTTTTCCGTTTATTGGGACCGTTTTAAGTGCACCAACTACAATTGGTTTCACTCTGACTTTCATATTCCACAGCTTTTCAATTCTCTGGAAAGGTTCAGGTATTTATCCATCTTTTCATTTTACCTCAGCTTCACCCTTCACCAGTTATTTATTTTTTGTTAATCAACACGAGGTCTGGTTATTATTATTATTATTATTATTATTATTATTATTATTATTTACTCCTTTTGAGTTTTCACATCAGCATTAGCTGATGGTCTTTCACTGGCGTCTGAGTGAAAGCAAATCTCCTCAGGTCTCCAGGACTCTTCTGAGTATTCTGACAGATTGTAGCAGTACAGTGTTCTGAATAGTTTCAATCCTTCCTCTGATTTCCAAACTTTCCAAACCCTTTTCTAATCCTTTTGCGACTGTTCCAAGTGCACTAACTACAATTGGTATAACTTTCACTTTCATATTCCATAACTTTTTCAGTTCTCTGGCAAGGNAAGGTCCAGATATTGATCCATTTTTTCATTTTCCTTAACTTCACCCTGTGATCTGCTGCACTGCAAAATCCACCAGTTGACAAGTTTCTTTCTTTTTGTTATCAACAGAAGGTCTGGTCTTCTTGCTGGGATAAAGGTGATCCGTTTTTATTTCAAAGTCCCAGAGAATTTTATCGTTTCGTATCTCAAGAGCAGACTTCCTGGTTTAGGCATATTACCATTTTTTGTGTGGTCAAAATTTAATTTTTTGCATAATTCCCAGTGGATCACCTTCCCAAACCCAGTCGTGTCTAGTTTTGTATTCTCGTTGTGCTAGTTGCTACATTCGCCAGAGTATATGGTTTACTAGTCTCATCTCTATTACCACAAAGTCTACATTTACTATTTTGTTAGGTCTTATCAATTTTCGCTTTTATTATTCATGGAGCCTGCGTGGCAGCAAGTCTATTACAAACAGTGACCTTCGAAATAAGTAAGAAAAATACTTGCCGGGATAAACCTTGTATTTGTTTTTCCCTTTCCATCTCTTTGGTTTTTAATATTTCTGACTACCACTAGACTGATCGAGAGTTTCCGAAATATTCTACTTGTAATGTATTCAAGATTTATCTAAACCCTAATGAATCAAAGGAGGTTATCACTGGCTGATATCGTTAATTGGTCAGATTAAAAGCTTGTAATAAAACTGTGATCAGAGTCAAGTTGTTGCATGCCAATTCTTAGGATTCTTCTTCTCTTTCTTATCTAGCCGCTTTCCTCTGCTGGAGTCGTCTTTCTTTGCTTCTAGATTTCACTTTCTGTTCTTTAATCAGGAACACGCGTACTTATTTTGTGTACACATTTAAAAAAAATATTACTCCGAATACAAACTTAACTACGCGCGCGTTGGAAAATCAGCATCAGTACAGACAAAATATGTCTGGCCTCGATGGGAGCTAGCTTAACTATATATCTACTTTTGTGACTCTCTAAGCTAATGAGAATCCCGCTCCGGATTAATCTGGATTTTAAATTTTACAATGTAATTTCTCGTTAATTTAAAAGTCTAAATTACACTGCCGATCTTATCGTCAGGCAAGCACAGTACAAAAACCGATGTTCATTATAATTTTTAAAAAAGCCGACTCAGATTACAATAATAATAATAATGAATCAATTAATAGTAGACTTTATGTGAATAGAATGCGTTCTTGGGTGAACAGATAGTGAACTTTGAAATATACCATCATTCAGGTAAGAAATACAAAGGAAATTTGGTATAGCCGTGGGGAAATTCGGTAGGCAAAGAGTTAAATTAATGAAAAATTATTTCTATCAATGTATTTTTAATACACATCATTAATAATGGAGATTCGCTCCGGTTTTTGTCTGTAACAAAAACTACGTCACTGCTTACGTCATATTACCCAAAATCGTCATAACATAGAATAAATACACTGAAAATTTGAACATGTAACATTAGACAGTCCTCATTTGTTTTTTAAAACAAGTTTTGATAAATACATACCTGTATTATATATCTATATATAGTTTTTTTATTTTAATATATATTTAAAGTTATCAGAACTAAGTTCCATTTCAATTTTTTAATTTTCTACTCCTTTGATAAATTATTTTATTTTTTACTCCTTTAATAAATTGATATTTTACTACTTATGATACAAACTCTCTATATTACATTTTCAACTCCCATCCCCCAGGCAATATTTATTTTTACGTCGTCAGAGGCGTTTTTATTTAATAATCTTGATCTAACTCTCTCTCTCTCTCTTATTTTCTTCTTTCCAGAGAGAGAGAGAGAGAGAGAAGAGAGAGAGAGAGAGAGAGAGAGAGAGATGCGAGAGAGAGAAAGAGAGAGAGAGAATTAAATCAAGATTGTAATTTTTACACACTGAACTATTTTTTTTAATAGCTCTTAAGTAAACATATTCAAACGTTGTAATAATAAACTATCATACTGTGGTATATTTACAGTCTGCTATATATAGATAAACTTTATATTTATTCACTTTTTATTTTATCTCAAAGTTTCTTAAAAATAAAGTACTTGATTTCCTTCGATGAAGAAAAGGAATAAAATATTTTTGCTGGAAAATAACAGGAAGCGAATAAAAGCTAACCATGCGCAGTAGAAGAACATTTCATAAAATTTTGCGCATCATTAAAAAAGAAAAGAAAAAAAAAGTTACAACAATGGCGTTCCGCGTTTATTTGCTTTGAGTGTCGATCTTTTGCAAAGAAAACCAAGAAAATCACGCAAAGTTAAACATAACAATCCACTTTATAATCCACTTAAGTAAAAGCCAACGCAGAATATTTGCAGGCTGTCTTACCCTGTTTGGGGAGGTCCGTTGAGGAGAGAAAATATATAAGAGAAAAAAAAAAGGCAGCAAAATAAATGGTTTTTGGTAACTACTTTGCCATTAAACGTCTTTATACAAAACTCGTCTGTGAAGCTATTTTCACAGAGTTGGATAAAATGGGGGAGGGGTTCATTTTATCTCGATTAGAACGTTTGATGTCGTCGTACAATTGATTTGGAAAAGCAAATATTATTTGTCTGTTAATTTATCACTTTAGCTTTCATTCATTAATTCTTTCTTTCTGTTCTCTCTTTCTTTCTTCTGTCTTTCTTTCTTTCAACCCGTTTCATTTCCATTTTACTTGTTGTTTATATCTAGTTTATATTCATTTTCCCTCTTCTTTCTTTCTCTCTTTCTTCTTTCTTTTCAGTTTGTTCCATTCTTTCTTTCTTTTCCTGTCTTTCTTTATTTTCTTTTGTCACTTTTTTCCTTTCTTCTTTCTTTCTTCTTTTTCTTTGTTGTTTTTTGTTTCTTTTTCTTTCTTCTTTCTTTTCAACTTTTGTTTCTTTCTTTTCTTTCTTTCTTTCTTTCTTTCTTTTCACTTTTTTGTTCCATTCTTTCTTTCTTTTCTTTTCTTTCTTTCTTTTCACTTTTGTTCCTTCTTTCTTTCTTTTTTCTTTTCTTTCTTTTCACTTTTCCATTCTTCTTTCTTCTTTCTTTCTTTTCACTTTTTGTTTCCTTTCTTTCTTTCTTTCTTTCTTTCTTTTCACTTTTTTGTTCATTCTTTCTTTCTTTCTTTCTTTCTTTCTTTCTTTTCACTTTTTGTTCCATTCTTTCTTTCTTTCTTCTTTCTTTTCACTTTTTTCTTCTCTTTCTTTCTTTTTTAATTTTTGTTTCATCTTTCTCTTTATCTTTCTTTCTTTCTTTCTTCTTTCTTTCTTTCCTTTCTTTCTTCTTTTACTTTTGCAATTACATTTCTTTCTTTTCATTTTATGCTCTTCTCATTTGTTTGTTCTTACTTTCTTTCTTCTTTCTTTTTTTCTTTCTTTCTTTCAGGTCTTTTCTTCTTTCTTGCGTTTATTATGTTTTTCTTCCTTTTTTTCTTTCCATTTTCCTTTATTATTGTCCTCTCTTTTTTGTTTGTAGCTGTTTTCTTATTTATTTGGGTTTATTTTCTTTCCTTCGCCATTTCATTCTTTCTTTACTTTGTTCTTATCGTTCATTTCCGTTCGTGTTTTTCTTCTATTTCTTCTTTATTTCGTTCATTTCCCTCATTTATTCATTCCTTTTGTATCATCTCTTTTTTCTGTTTTTCTTCGTTTCTTTCTTTTTCTTTCTTACCTTTCAGTTTATTTATTTCTTCATCTTATTTTTAGCCACTTTTCTTTCTTTCTTGATTCATTCCACCCCTTCCTTTCTTTGATTCTTCTATTTTCGTTACCATTTTTCTTTTTCCTTTCTTTCACTCTCTTTTTTTCTTGTTTTTTTCTTCTTTTCTTATTTCCTTCTACTTTTTTCCGCCCTTTACTTTCTTCTTTGTTGATTTCTTAATACTTCATTTTTAGTTATCTTTTTGTCTTTCTATTTATTCTTTCCATCTCTTTTCTTTCTTTTTTCTTTCTCTTTTCCACTTTTTCTTTATCCCCATTTGCTGTCTTTTTTTCTTTTCATTTTCTCTCTTTTCTTTCCCTTTTACTTGTTATATACTTCTTCTGGATTTTTTTTAGCTATTAATTATTTTCTTTCCCGCTTGTTCTTTTATCTTCTTTCTTTCCATTTTCTTCTACTTCATTCTTCTCTATTAACTTTTTAAATTTTTGTCTTCGCTTCTTTCTTTCTTTCTTCTTTCTTTCTTTCTTTCTTTCTTTCTTTCTTCTTTCTTTTCCCTTTTTTCCATTCTTTCTTTTCTTCTTTTCATTTTAGTTTTAATTTTCTGTTCCTTCTTTCTTTCTTACTTTCTTTCTTTCAACTTTTGTTCCTTCTTTCTTTCTTTCTTTCTTTCTTTCTTCTTTTCTTTTATTTTTGTTCATTCTTTCTTTCTTTTCTTCCTTTCTTTTATTTTTTCTTTCTTTCTTTCTTTTTCACTTTTATGTACCATTCTTTCTTTTCTTTCTTCCTCATTTCTTTCTTTCTTTGTTTCTTTCTTTCTTTCTTTCTTCTCTTTTCTTTCTTTCTTTCTTTCTCCTCAGTTTCTTTCTTTTTTCCTCGTTTCTTTCTTTTCTTTCTTTTTTTCTTTCTCATTTTTCTTTCTTTCTTTCTTTCTTCCTCAGTTTTCTTTCTTTCTTTCTTTTCCTCTTTTCTTCTTCTTTCTTTCTTTCTCTCATTTTCATTTCTTTCTTCCTTCGTTTTCTTTCTTTCTCGTTCCTCTTTTCTTTTTCTCTTTCTTTCTCCTCTTTTCTTTCTTTTTCTTCTTTCTTTCTTTCTCTTTTCTTTTCTTTCTTCTCTTTCTTTCTTTCTTTCTTTCTTCTCATTTTCTTTCTTTCTTCACTCGTTTTTCTTCTTTCTTCCTCTTTCTGCTTTTTCTTTTTTCTTCCTCCCATTTTCTTTCTTTACTTTCTTTTTTCTTTTCTTTCTTCCTTCCTCATCTTTATATTATTTATTATTTATTTATTTCTCATTTTCTTTTTTTTTTCAAGCTTATTCCCTTTCCTTCTGTGCTTTATTAGGTTTTTCTAGTATGTTTGTCAAAATGCGCAAGATTCTTTTCCTCATAATTATATTTGAACATTATAGTACTACAGTAACATACAGGAAATCAACACCTCTTTCACTCACACACACCACACACACACACACACAAGGCACAAGTACATATATATATAATATATAATATATATATTATATTATATATACACACGCTCACAGGAAAGATCGACATAACACTTCACAGACGAACATTACACAACAACACCCACACACAATGTCTACACACATATACACACTCTAAACATACACACATGCACCACAGACAAACGCAACACTAACACTTGACATTATTATTACTATGAATGTCTGTGCAGTATATATATATATACTATATATATATATATATCCATAGTGTGTGTGATGTGTGCTGTGTGTGTGTGTGAATGTAAGTGGCGAGCCTTATTGGAAATTTTAAATTCTATTTACTGTAAATATTTGAATACATTATCTTGTTCCTTATGACTTTAAGTGATGAATGGTTATACCATCTTATTCCCTATCGTAACCTTTTGTAAAATGTTTCTCTTGCTTACATATCCCCACAACCAACGCAACCCCACATACTAATATTATGTATGTATATGCCATATCTATATATATATATTATATATATATATAATATATATATATTATATATTAGAAAGGAAGGCAAAAACTCAACACCCCGTTACTTCATAATAAATTTATTTCGACCAAATCGGGCGCCTATATAAAATCATAAGTTGATTTAATATTAGCTCCCCAAAATCCACTCATCAGATTGGAAGATCAGGTGTATTTGAATTGCATAAGCTGAAAAATTTTTATTCTAAAAAGAATATATAATATAAAATAAAAAATAAATTATTAAAAAATTAAATATATACTTAGATTTATAAAGGCCCCAATTTTGGTCGAAATAAATTTTATGTTATAGAATTACGTTTGAGTTTTTCCTTCCTTTCTAAGATTAAAATATTGCTCTGTATATAACTAAAACAAGTATTATTATACAGTTGAGTCTCTGTAGATGATTAAAAGATTCAACTGTACTTTACTACCTTACTGGATCATACAAAATAATACAATGTATCTTAGAAATCACATATAGGAATCATCCCTTACTACAAGTTTTGGATACCCTCGTATTATAATATATATATATATATATATATATATATATATATATATATAATATACATATATATATATATAATATATATTATATGAGGAAAAGGGGGTGGGTGAATCTTCACAGAAAGAGGTAAAATAGGAATGAAAGAACAAAACTCAGACAGATAATGTGTAGTTCGGAAAGGTATGCATCCAATTATTCTTCTCCAGCTATGTGTAAATAGTAGGGCAGACTGGGATCTTTACCCTTGGTTAGGCAACCAATTTAGGGGAAAGAAAACCTGTTAAACCTGTTAAAATCCGCTTAAGAAATTGACCTTGAGTCACATCCTACTCGTGCGAAAGGGTTTGTAAACACATGCTTTCACACACGTATGAGGGTTGCTCAAAACGTGCTACGCCCCACCCAGACTGATCGGGCCTTGGTTTTGTCCATATTTCAGATTTGTCACACACTTCTCGCCATTGTCTGGGCATCACCTGCACAAAAATTTGAGTTTTTTTTTCTAGTTTTATATACATTTACCAACCCCTTCGAACGAGTAGGATGTGACACAAGGTAAATTTCGTAAGCGGAATTTAACAGGTTGGACAGGTTTTAACACTTTTAACAATTTCTTAGGCGAAAGCTAAGGGTATTCCTTCTCCTAGATCGGTTGCCATGCCAAGCTTAAAGAGACCAGTTTACCCTAATTTTTTAAAAAATAGGACTGTATATGGAAGCGGGTGGTATAATGGTTAAAGTCATGGGAAATGGACTCGTCGCCCCGAGTTCAAATCCTGGATGTTGTAATTGCATTTCGCTTAGCGCTAATACCCTTGGGAAAGGTATGAACCCTACTCTCCTCCAGCTAAGAATAAATAGTAGGGCAGACCGGGCTCTTTAACCTTGGTTAGGCAACCGGTCTAGGAGAAGGAAAACTCTGAATTCAAACCTGTTAGAACCCGCTTAAGAAATTGACCTTGTGTCGCATCCTGCTCGTGAGGAGGGGTTGGTAAATATATATAAGAAGTGTCTCCTCTTTCTTAGTGAGGCTTAGAACCTTTTGAAGAACCCTCGTACGTCCTTGCACGTATACACCCGTTATTTCTCGATACCAGGCAATCTTTCTTTTTTTAATGGATACATTCGTACTGCACCGATTTACATTAGAGGTATATATATATATATATATATATATATATATATATATATATATATATATATATATATATATATATTTAAATATAATCCAAACGGGTTTATAAATAAAGGCGTTAAACTGCAATAAGCTGGCTAATCGAATAAAAGAAAGATTTTGAGGGAAAATAGTTGGCAAATGATCCGATTGACAATTTTGGTGAGTAATCTTTCAAAGCTACACGTGTTTTTGTTTTTTTGTGTGTGTGTGTTTTTTTTTTTTTTTTTTGTTTTTTTGTTTTTTTCTTATTGATGTTGTTGTTGTTTTTCGGCCTCGCAATTCAAACTGACGTCGGATTTAAATCGAAAACAAACGTCAAGTAAATCGGTGGGAACGAAAACTTCTGGTTTTGGGAAAAGGAGAATGTGATTTAAAATACGGAGAGAGAACGGAGCGATTTTTGTGGTCGGTTTATTTTTAAGGGTAAAAAAAAAAAAAAAGGAAAAATTGGCGGGAATTATTTTTTTCTTAAAGGCGGGAAAAAAAGGGAATGAAAATGAAAAAGAAAGAAGAAGGAAGAAGAAAAGAAGAAAAGAAAAGAGGTAGCGGAAAATAGAAACATGTTGGAAGAAAAGCATAAAGAAGAAAATGAAAGAAAAAAGAACTAAAGGAAGCAAAATAGAGAGGGAAAGAGAATAAGAGAGAGGGGGAGAGGAAGAAAGAAGAGAAAGAAAGAAAGAAAGAAAGATCTAAAGGAAACAAGAGCAAAAATTGGAATAAGATAAATATGAAAGAAACATTGAATAAAGAAAGTGTAGAATTATAG
>CM042160.1:93091194-93124335 GCA_023376005.1 Doryteuthis pealeii | reverse complement strand
AAGATTAGATACATAACGAGCAGATAGGTAGAGAGAGATTGATATATACTTAACATAATGAGATGGTTGGATAATAGATATTCATAAAGATATATATATATATATATAATATATATATATATATATATATATAATATATATATATATATAATACAACTTCACACAACTTATGCCCCCCTCCAACAAAGAAATCACTACTGCAATGCTCGCTCGAACCACTACCATTCCTACAACCTCCCACTACCAATTGTTATTACCTCCTACTTCTAATTCATTGCTACTACTCGTTCTCGTTAAAAACGAGACACGAAACCATACCATCGTTTCCTACCTGATGATGGCAAACTGTATTACTGAAAGCGCTCGTAATGAAACCTTTGGTGGACTGTTACACCAGTTACACCCCGACACCAAAAAGATGGCCCGAAAATTAGAAAGGATCAACCAAAAACTCGTCCGACAAGAATTGTCTGTACAGTTCAACAAAACTTATATATATATATATATATATATATATATATATATATTATATATAGAGAGAGAGAGAGAGAGAGAGAGAGAGTAAACTACAGACGCGTGTTTCGAGGTATCACCTCTCATCAGTGCAGTTATACCATTATATATATATATATATATATATATATATATATATATATATATATATATATATATATATATATTTAAATAATGAGGTATAACATAATAGGATAGATAGATAGATATTCAACATAATGAGTGAGAGAGAGAGGGGGGAGAGAGATAACAACGTAATGTGATAGATAGATATTTAACATAGATAGATAGATAGATAGATTGTTTGATTGATTGATTAATACTTAACATAAGATAGACAGAAAAATTGATTGATAGATAATGAAACAATGAAAGAAATAGATTAATTAACGTAAATTCTATTATCAAAACTTGAGTGAGTAAACCATCTCACTCGACTGAGTGTAAGAAAACACTTGAGTGAATGAACCATTTCACTCGACTGAGAGCAAGAAAACACCCGAGTGAGTGTAGGAATACATTCGAGTGAGTGGATGAATACACTTGCGAGTGTTCAAGAATACATTCGAGTGAGTGAACGCACTCACTCGAGTGAACATACTCGAATGAGTTAACCATGCTTTTGTTTAAATCGTGAAACCTTCCTGATTGACAAATCCCAGATTACACTCGAATGAATGACGACTTCGCTCCAGCGAGTGAAGGAATACACTCGAGTATGTAAACAATCTCACTAGAATGAGTAAACCATTTCACTCGAATGAATGCAAGAATGCACTTATTTGTTTGTTTTTGTTTTGTTTTACGACATATCAACCTCAGTGGGTCATTTAATGCCGATAAAGTTTTGAAATAAATCAATTCTTAATGGATAATACAATTTTTTTATAAATACATTTTTCTATTTAACCCATAGATGGGACCCTAACAGGTACTACCACTCCGGGTCAGAGTGGACCAGGGAGCAATGGTGATGAAAGGGTGCTCCACATTCCCCAAACCTCCAAAACTGGAACCTCACCATCAGATAGAGTTTAACGTCATTCCCAGGACATGTAGACCCGCAGCCACCGCCTTCTAGCACCCATATGATAAAAAGGGGTTGGGGCTTGCCATAAGGGCAATAGAGTTGGGAAAATCATATAGGTGCTAGGGCTTGACGTGACCAGCCGATTAATCGGAGGGGGCCTCTCCGAACGCCCGTCTAGCCCAAGATAGGGCCAAAGTGGAGTATTGCATGTCATGAACTGCTCATCCACCTGGGTTCTATCCTTAAGCATCACGGGTCGCCACCCACGGCCAACAGGTGGCCCCATTGGGGGAGTCTTACCCCTCTGCAGAGGTGCAGTCGGTGCATTCTAACGCCCCAGCCGACAGGGCGCGCACTTATTTGAGAGAAAGAATTGTAACACTATGGTCTCCATGCTTGAATGCAGATAAAGTGCAGTGGTGCATGTGTTACACTATAGACGTGTTGGGTGGGTGGGTGGTATTTTAATTATATTTATATACCTATCCTTTACTTCATCTTCCGATTTGTCGGCGCTATGTCCGCTGTCATTTTTTTATACATTAGTAGTACTAGCAAATATATGCACCCTCCGGGTGCAAGTATTTAAGTTTTAATGTAATAAAATATATTAAATTAGAAAGGCTAATGAAATTAAATAAGAATGCAGATAAAAAGATCTGAAACAGAGGTAGGTATAATCGAAAAATAGAACAACTGAAATTTACTCTTCCATCACTCTTGTCTTTCATTGTTATTTTTTCTAATTTAAGTATTTAGTTAAAAGAGGAAGTAAAGAATAAAATGACAGTTATTTTTTCTTGTTAATGGATTTAATTTAAGATTCATTGAAGAGATGTTTGCTTATATTCATTAAAATAAAACGAAACAGTTAGAAATCAATAATACTAAGCACATATTTATTAAATTCGATTTTTTTATATCAATATGCAAATTAGCCTTCCCCTTCACACTGTAAACCGCTATTTTGTTGTATATATAAATGGAATTGTATGTTGTTAGTATGTAGATATGGTTAACAGTATTAATAATGTAAAACAATTTTATTAATAATAGGTTAAAATAAAAATAAAATCCTTGAGAATGTGATGTCAATAACTAAGGGAATTGTAACTTGAGTAGTAATATAGTTTCGGTTACAGACAGAAAAACACACAATCTCCATTATAATAAGATTATTCGTACTAGCAAATATATATATATATATATATATATATTACCGCCCTGTCGGTGGGTCGTTAGAATGCACTGACTGCACCTCTGCAGAGTGGTAAGACTCTCCCAATGGGGCCCCCTGTTTGCCGTGGGTGGCGACCCGTGATGCTTAAGAACGGAGTCTTGGTGGATGAGCAGTCCATGACATGCAACACTCCACTTAGAACCTTACTTAGGCTAGAAGGGCGGTCTGAGAGGCCTCCTCCGATCAATCGGATGGCCATGTCAAGCCCTAGCACCTATATGATTTTCCCTGCCCTTATGGTAAGCCCCAACCCCTTTTTATCATATGGGTGCTAGAAGGCGGTGGCTGCCGTGCTGCCATCATATATATATATATATATATATATATATATATATATATATATATATTAAACTTTTACTTGAAGGCACTTACAACGCATGTATCGCATAAAATTCGATACTTTTTTCTTATAGAAAATGAACTTGACAAGTGTAATCCCAGTAAAGGATGGCTCGATGTGTAGAATACCGTACAGACTGTTTCGACTTTATTAGAGAGAGAGGAGAGAGAGAGAGAGAGAGAGAGAGAGAGAGAGAGAGAGAGAGATGGAGAGGAGGGGAATAGATAGATAGATAGATAGATAGATATAAATATATATTATAAAGACCAGAAAAAAATCGGCCTCCTAGTGGTGTAAAAAATAATTTTGAAAGATATTTCCTGAGGGGTGGAAGTTAAAAATTCAATGTCAGAGAATTTGCACCATATTTGAGTAAAATTATCAAATTTATTCAAGCAGTAAAAAAAAAATAAAACAATTGGAATTGGAAACTTAGTTCTGATAACTTTAAATATACTAGCAAATATATGCACCCTCCGGGTACAAGTATTTAAGTTTTAATGTAATAAAATATTATATTAAATTAGATAGGCTAATGAAACTAAATAAGAACGCAGATAAAAAGATTTAAAACAGAGGTGGGGTATAATCGAAAATTGAACAACTAAAACTTACTCTTCCATCACTCCCGTCTTTCATCGCTAATTTTTTCTCATATAATTGTTTAGTTAAAATAGAAAATAAAGAATAAAATTACAGTTATTTCTTCTTGTTAATGGATTTCTTTGAATATTTATCCCCGGGAGTTGTGCTCATATTCATTAAGATAAAACCAAACAATTACAAATCAATAATATTAAGCACATATATTGTTGTATACCATTTTCATTACTTACTTCTATTCTTCTTCTGGCGTCTTTGATATCTTAAGTTCTTCTAGGTCTCTTCTAGTGTCTGGACTTCTCTTGGTGGTCGGTCGCACTTAACTCATTTCTTCTTCTACTCAGTCTTGTTACCAAGACATTCACCAACCACAACACCATGTTATTTTCTTAAGATTTGTATTTACTTATCTAAGCATTTCATGCAACTAAAAATCTGACTAACATAGCGCGCATATGCAGTGAGTTCCAGTTAAGGCAGGACATCTTCTCTGCCTGACGTCTAAACTGAAAACTGAGGACCCAACCAGGTCCCACGTGACTTCACGTATTTCGTGGGCTTTCTGTACTATTCCATGGAAAGTTCCGCCCGTGATATGAAAAGGGCCATCCCTTTAGAAATACAGGAAGTTGGCAATAATCTTATGCAACCGCATAGATTATGTAACAATATGTCAAAATCCAATTTTTGATATCAATATGCAAACTAGCCGTCCCGTTCACACTGGAAATCACTATTTTGTTGTATATATATAAACAATTGCATGTTTTTAGTATATAGAGAAGGTCAGCAGTATTAATAATGTAAAACAATTTTATTAATAATTGAGGTTTAAATAAAAAATAAAATCATGGAAAATGTGATGTAAATAACTAAGGGAATAGTGACTTGAGTTGTAATATAGTATCCGTTACAGACAGAAAAACACACAATCTCCATTATATATATTTACCAACTCCTCCGCACGAGCAGGATACGACGCAAGGTCAATTTCTTAAGCGGAGTTCAACAGGTTTGAATTCAGAGTTTTCCTTCTCTTATACTGGTTACCTAACCATGGTTAAAGAACCCAGTCTGCCCCGCTATTTACCCATAGCTGGAGGGAGAGTAGGATTCATACCTTTCCCAAGGGTATTAGCGCTAAGTGAAATGCAATTACCACGTTCAGGATGTGAACTCGGGTCGACGAGTCCATTTCCCATGACTTTAACCATTACACCACGCACTTCCACAATCTCCATTATAATAAGATATTGTATATACTTATTTGACACTTGGTGAGATTTTTCTTACACCAGTAATATGTGATTGCCTTTATTAAAGTCTCCCCCAATATGACTTTTCTCATGGCTGTGATTTAAACACTCTCAATTCTTCCTCGGATCTCCAGTTTCCACAATTTCCTTTCCAAGTTCGTTGCGATTGTTCCGAGGCTCCCAAATGATTGGCATTATTGTCATCTTTCTGTTCCATAAACGTTTTTCAGTTCTCTGGCAAGATCCTAGTACTGACTTAGTTTCCCCTTATTTTACTCTGTGACTAGTTGACAATTTTTTGGGGGTTATTTCCTAGTTGAGTAACATGATATAACAGGGTGACCCAGAAAAAACAGAACCCACAAATTTTGTGATAAAATTGTTAATTTGTATTTTTTAAGATTAAACGGGGTTAGGGTTAGGATTTAGGTTTAGGGTTAGGGTTTAGTGTTAGGTTTTAGGGTTGGTGACCAAAAAGTAAACAGAACACAACCCTAAACCCCAACCCTAACCCTAACCATAAACCTGTTTAATCTAATAAAAAAAATTAGAATTCACAGTTTTATTACAAAATTTGTGGGTTCTATTTTTCTGGGTCACACTGAAATATCATGTTACTCAACTAGGAAATAACCCTTTTCTTTTTATTAAAACTATATCTGACAGCTGGGGGAGAATAATACACGGACTTCACCTCTGGCGAGGAGTGAAATCCTCCCCCACCCCACCAAAAAAAAATGACCACCTGTTGGTCGTGGGTGGCGAACCGTGATGCTTAAGGATGGAACCCTGGCGGCTGAGTAATCCAAGACATGAAACTCCACTTTGGTACTTACTTATGGTAGAAGGGCGGTCGGAGAGCCCCCCTCCGATCAATCGGCAGGTCATGTCATACCCTAGCACCTATATGAGTGTCCCAACCCTATTGCTCTTGTGGCAAATTATATATGTGCTAGAGGGGAAGCGCGTGGTGTAATGGTTAAAGTCATGGGAAATGGACTCGTCGCCCGGAGTTCAAATCCTGAACGTGCTAATTGCATTTCACTTAGCGCTAATACCCTTGGGAAAGGTATGAATCCTACTCTCCCTACAGCTATAGATAAATAGTTGGGCAGACTGGGCTCTTTAACCTTGGTTAGGCAACCGGTCTAGGAGAAGGAAAACTCTGAATTCAAACCTGTCGAACTCCGCTTAAGAAATTGACCTTGTGTCACATCCTGCTCGTGCGGAGGGGTTGGTAAATATATATATGCCATCAAATACGGTACCTACTTTCGAAAATTAGTTTGCTTAGAAGAGGACTACATAAATTATGAAGATTGTGTAGCGACTAAGTTTCGAATTGGAGAGGTCAGTTTCATTCGAAAACCACCAGTTATAATGATAGCTTTCAACCAACACTAACTCACCCACTAAGTAGGATCAGTTATCCGATAAGTTCTTTTTTATTTAAGAAATGTTAAAATTGTTTTAACAAGGCTTTTGATTTTTTTTTTGTAGAAGAAAAAAAAATAAAAAAATAAAAAAGAACATGCGAGAGATCACGTGCGTTATCTTTTATTTAATGACCAATAAATAAATAAAAAATGATTTCCGCTATTCCTCTCTCTCTCTCTCTCTCTCTCTCTCTCTCTCTCTCTCTCTCTCTCTCTCTCTCTCTCTCACTCCTTCTTTCTAGTTCTCTCTCTCTCTCTCTCTCTCTCTTCTTACACGCACCCAAACTCCTTCTTTCTAGTTCTCTCTCTCTCTCTCTCTCTCTCTCTTTACACGCACCCAAACTCCTTCTTTCTAGTTCTCTCTCTCTCTCTCTCTCTCAGACACACGCACACAAACTCCTTCTATCTGTCTGTATGTCTCTCTCTCTCTCTAGTTCTCTCTCTCACTCACTCACTCCTTACACGCACACAGACACTCCTTCTCTCTCTCTCTCTCTCTTTCTCTCTCTCTCTCTCTCTCTTACACGCACACAGACACATACACCCCTTCTCTATATATATACTCTCTCTCTCTCTCTCCCTCTCTCTCTCTCTCACTCACTCACTCTCTTACACGCACACAGACACACACTCCTTTCCTCCCTCTCTCTCTCTCAATCTCTCTCTTTTACATGCACACAGACACACTCACTCCCTCTCCCTCTCTCTCCCCTCTCTCTTCTCTCTCTCTCTCTCTCTCTTCTCTCTCTTACACGCACACAGACACACACACTCCTTCTCTCTCTCTCTCTCTCTCTCTCTCTCTCTCTCTCTCTTCTTACACGCACACAGACACACACACACACACTTTCTCTCTCTCTCTCTCTCTCTCTTACACGCACACAGAAACACACACTCCTTTCCTCTCTCTCTCTCTCTCTCTCTCACTCACTCTCTTACATGCACACAGACACACAGACACACACACACACACACACTCTCTCTCTCTCTCTCTCTCTCTCTCTCTCTCTCTCTCTCTCTCTCTCTCTCTCTCCCACTCTCTCTCTCTCGCCCCCCCCACGTAAAAATGTGGCTAATATCAACCGCTATGTTACGCTACGGTTAATCGGACATCAAAAGCATGAAGAGAGGTTTTGTTTGTGTTTCATTTCTTTTCTTTTTTTTAACCTCCTGTTTTATTAACGTCGTGTCTGGATCAGTCTGAATAATCCGAGACCAGTTGTCCGCAGTTGCGTAATGCAATTCTTCCCAAAGGATCACCAACATGAACGTTCCCGACTCTGATCCGGTTCAGTTTTAGTAATTTTATAGCCAGTTTAAAACGAGGCTCAATTAGACGCAAACGTTGTCCACCGTGGATCAAACACGAACGCAGTTTAAATGTTTAGTTAAATGTTTTGAAACAATTACAGCAATGCAAATCGGTATTTGTTGTTTTAATAAGCTCACTCGTTCATGACTTTTAGTTGAGAGGATTGGAGACAGAAAGATTGCCTTGAACCAGAATTTCAAGATGAGATGACCTTGCTACCAAAAAAAAAATATGTTCAACGACGGGACCCTGGTGGCTGAGTAGTTAACAGAAATACTGGGGTGAAAAGTATCTCTGTCGTAAAGGAAGGAGACAAAGCAAATTATAGTGTTTATAATTTGGGTTAACAGTTTATTGGGGTTAGTAATAATGTGTTAGAGTATACAATTCTGTAAATGTCTTTAAGTGTTTGCCAGAGGATTTCTCCTGGCGGGATATATTTTTAGGTGATACAAAGAGGTTCAAGTACACTTATCTTGTTGTATTGTTCTTAGCAATGTCTCGAAGTTGTCCGGAGAGGTCGCTGTGGTTCTATTGTACGGTAAGGTTACTGTGGTTCTGTCATGTCTGCTTGTGTCAGCTAGTTCTGCTCTTTTTGCCTGCCGGGTCTGTTCTGTGGAATTTTAGGCGTCTGCCCCTGGCGTCTGATTCCAGGAACTAACAGGGGCAGATAACCCAATTTCTGAAATAGTTTCCACAATATCCTTTCTAAGTTCGTAGTGAATTGTTCCGAGGCTCCCAAATGATTGGCATTATTGTCACCTTTCTGTTCCATAAGGTTTTTCTGCTCTCTGGCAAGATCCTAGTACTGACTTAGCTTCCCCTTATTTTACTCTGCGACTAGTTGACAAATTCTTTTCTTTTTAGTAAAACTAGATCTGTCAGCTGGGGAGAAAAATACATGGACTTCATGTCTGGCGAGGGGTGAAATCCCCCCCCCAAAAAAAAAAATGACCACCTGTTGCCGTGGGTGGCGACCCGTGATGCTTAAGGATAGAACCTTGGCGGCTGAGTGATCCAAGACATGCAACTCCACTTTGGTACTTACTTATGTTAGAAGGGCGGTCGGAGAGCTCCCCCCCCATCCGATCAATCGGCAGGTTACGTCAAACCCTAGCACCTATATGAGTGTCCCAACCCTATTGCTCTTGTGGCAAACCCTCAACTCTTTATCCTGGACGTGCTAATTGCATTTCACTTAGCGCTAATACCCTTGGGAAAGGTATGAATTCTACTCTCCCTCCAGCTATGGGTAAATAGTAGGGCAGACTGGGCTCTTTAACCTTGGTTAAGCAACCGATCTAGGAGAAGGAAAACTTTGAATTCAAACCTGTTGAACTCCGCTTAAGAAATTGACCTTGTGTCGCATCCTGCTCGTGCGGAGGGGTTGGTAAATATATATATATACTGAATCGTTCAATTTAAGTCTACATATACTGCCGCTTTCAATTTAAGCCTATATATATTTAACAACCCCTCTGCACGAGTAGGATGCGACACAAAGGTCAATTTCTTAAGCGGAATTTAAAGGTCTGATTCAGATTTTTCCTTCTCCTACACTGGTTATCTAGCCAATGTTAAAGAGCCCTGTCTGCCCTGCTATTTACCCAGGGAGAATGGATTCATACCTTTCCCAAGGATATTGCTACTATGTGAAATTCAAACAGTTTCGTCAAGGAATTGAACTCGGATCGACAAGTCCAGTTCCTACGACTCTAACCATTAGGCCACGCGCCTCCAAAATTTAAGCCTATATATATATTTACCAACCCCTCCACACGAGCAGGATGTGACACATGGTCAATTTCTTAAGCGGGGTTCAACTGGTTTGAATTCAGAGTTTTCCTTCTCCTAGACCGGTTGCCTAACCAAGGTTAAAGAGCCCAGTCTTCCTACTATTTATCCATAGCTGGAGGGAGAGTAGGATTCATACCTTTTCCAAGGATATTAGCGCTAAGTGAAATGTAATTATCCACATCCAGGATTTGAACTCGGGGCGACGAGTCCATTTCCCATGACTTTAACCATTACACCACGCGCTTCCAATTTAAGCCGATATAAGCTGACAGGGCTTAAATACCGGTCGCCCGTGTTGTAAGGGTTAAGCTATTTTGTGAATAGGCTGGATTCTTGTTGTTGTTAATGGGTTTTACACCTGAGAAAAAAAAGCTGAATAATGTTTCGGTCGATGTGTTGAATGAACAACATCAAGAGCGAAAACGAGAAGTTTAATCGTCCGAACAAAATTTGGAATGTTTATAATTTTTCTCAAAGTTAAGAGACAAGATAATTCCTTGCTTTCACCATCACTCGAACACTGACCAATGACGTAGATCGGGAAAGAATTAAAGACTGTTTCAAAATACAGGGTGTCCACAAAAATTTGACATCGTTTCTTAATCTATTTATACATATATAAAGGGCAGTTGTCGGAATCTGTAAAGTAAATATATATATATTTGACGTCATATTTCAAACCGTCCACTTTTTTCAGCGTCCTTTCTTCAGATTTCAAATTTTGAACAGACTGATAAACAAGGACTATCGCTTGCTTTTCTCGTTATTCTGTGATAAAATTTTTTTATCATCTTCCTTCTACCAACAAATGCCCTGAAGATGATCTAATTAATAGATCGAAACACTGCAGCGTCGGCCAATAAACTTACCACTCAACTTATTAAACCTGTGTTTTTTTCAATTTTCTTAATATACTACATACCGTCGGATTCACTTCCATCTCTTCACACACACACACACACACACACACACACACACACACACATATATATATATATATATATTATATATATATTCACTATCACCACGGCTTGGTTTTTGAGCAAAAATAATGAAGATTTGATTTATATTTGTGGAGATATTTAAAAATTAAAATTTGTATAGTAACAGAATGTAATTGAAATATGATGTTGATTGATTGAATGAATCGCCTCATTTATAATGCATTTTTTTTTTTTTTTTGTAAATTATTGAATTAAAATTTCTTACTATATTGTTATATATTTACGTGGAGATTTTGTGGGGCATCCAGTGAGGAACTAACTTGTGATAAATAATAATGGATCTGCGCGACTAACTTTTAAACCCCCCTCCCTCCCACCTCTACCCAGGCGACGCCGGGTAGCCACGGGTAGTCTAATGATATAGCCGATTCTCAAATCATCTCAAATTTTAACAAAGTTTGTTAAAACTAGGCACTGCCAAAGATGATGTAAAATCCGTATTTCAGTAAATTAATCTAGAACCAATAGAAAAAATACTAAAAATCAGGGAATTATCAGAAAATAATTAAATAGAAATAATAACAAAAGATAAAAAAAGGTTTTAAAGACAGGAACAGAGAGATAGATAGAAAGAGGTAGAAAGGTATTAATAGTGTAGCCTATGTATTCATTACCCGTGAAAAATCCTTATTCCTGTTTGCCTTTTTGTTTTGAGATTGTTTGATTATAATGGACCAACGAAAATAATTAAATAAAATAATAACAAAAGATAAAAAAAAGTTGTAAAGACAGGAACAGATAGATACAAAGAGGTAGAAAGGTATTAATAGTGTAGCCTATGTATTCATTACCCGTGAAAAATCCTTATTCCTGTTTGCCTTTTGTTTTGATATTGTTTGATAAATAAATAAAATAGGAATTTAATGAAATTTTCAGTGTTGATTTATCAATGAATGAATATTATAATGAACAGTTATTTTATTTCAAAAATATCTCTACTGTTATACTAATTTGCTTGAAGTGTACTATTTCGATAAAGAACCAACCAGCGAGGATCAAACTCACTATTCAATAGTAATGGATTTGTGAGACTAGCTTGCTAATAATTACACCACGATAGGACACCCAAGTTGAGGAATATTTTTCACTATTTCTTTTTCATCTTATTGTTGCTTTTTATCAAAACTATTAGATTGAATTATTCATTTGTTAAAGTAAGCAGTATAAAGTAGAGTCTGCTAAAATGTCGTCTGCTTTTCATTTTAAAAACGAATTAAATCGATTATTTACGGTCAAATTTTTGTCTAAATCGATAAGTAGTAACATAATGAGCATCAGTAAAAAAAATTAAAAAAAGCAAAATAATATTACACATGTAATTTATTTTTAATACATTTTAAACTATTTTTAGGTCAATTTTTCTCAAAACATACCTGTAACGCTGCCAAAGTGACCGTAAAATCCGTATTTTACAAAATAAATGAAAACCTCTCGATTGAAAAAAATAAAAATAAAAAAAAAAAATAAAAAACAGGGAATTATCCGATTTTAATGAAATTTTCAGTGTTGAATTTATCAATGAATGAATTTTATAATGCATCAGTTATTTTATTTTAAAAAATATCTCTGTTAAACTAATTTGCTTGAAGTGTACTATTTCGATAAAGAATTTTCGTTAAAAATTAAAGTTATACTGATTTTAAAAGAAAATGTCATAACCAAATTGAGTTTGTAGCGGTACACAAAAAATCAGTCTGTTCATTCAGAATTGATGTTTTTTATTTCTTTCTTTCAAAATCATAGATCAAGGGGAAGTAATCGTTGAGTACTAATAAAATTTAAATGAATATAAAAAGAAATATTTGGTTCATAAAAAAAACAGAGTTAAAAAGAAAAAAAGAAAAAAAGAATGTAAATAGCAGAAATGAATCGTTAATTTACTTTTAAAATTGATTAAAAAAAATGAACTGTTGAAAAATGAAAAAAATTCTAAATTTTCTGTTGTTTTTCAGTTCACTTAATCTTGAGCCCCCCTAAATTTGGAGGGTGAAAAATATCGTTGGGGTTATAAAAAGTTGGAACTAATTACAGTATAAATAAAGAGACAGAATTTTTAAGGGAGCTATACTAGTAGAAAATAAGTACCGAAAATCGGAAAATCAAACACCCCCACGAGAAAACAGCTGTATGGCCACCTCTACTATATTACACAAACCATCCGTGTGAGGCAAACAAGACACGCTGGGCACTGCTGGAGAAGCAAGGATGAACTCATAAGTGACGTTCTTCCAGGAAGCCATCACATGGGCACGCCGGAGTAGGTCGAGCAGCAAAGACGTACATAGACCAACTCTATGCGGATACTGGATGCCGCACAGAGTGTTACGATTTTATGGGCCATCCTTTAGGCTCCAAGCAAGAAGGCTTGTCCAGCGGAAATCCTTGGTAAAGAAGGTTGTTCCTTGGTGCTCATCTGTATTACAAGTCCTTCATCAATGATTGCAAATGGACGTCTCTCAGTATCAGTGCTTAAATAGTCAACCAGCCACGCATTCGGGTCATTGATTGGCTGAGATTTAAACCACGTGTCCTCGCTTAGTTTATGAATTCAAGTGGTGTATGGTAGCACGGCTTATATCAGCAATTAAATGGAGGCCCGTGGTCTAATGGTTAGTCACAGGAAATGGACTCTTCGACCAGAGTTCAATTTCTGGACGAAGCTGTTTGAATTTCACATAGCGCTAATACCCTTGGGAAAGGTATGAATCCAATTGTCCATCCAGCTATGGGTGAATAGCAGGGCAGACTGGGCTCTTTAACCATGTCTTGGTAACCAGCAGTCTAGGTGAAGGAAAACTCTGAATTCAAGCCTGTTAAACATCGTTTAAGAAATTGACCTTGTGTCACATCCTGCTCGTGCGGAGGGGTTGGTATATATATATATATATATATATATATATATATATATGAAATAAACATTTTAGAAAAAACAAACACATTATGTTATAATTCCCTGACAGAAGTCTGTTTCGACCCTTTATTGAAGTGGTCTTTATCAAGAGCGAGATGTGTATGATAGATACACATCTCGCTCTTGATGAAGACCACTTCAATAAAGGGTCGAAACAGATTTCTGTCAGGGAATTATAACATCATGTGTTTGTTTTTTCTAAAATATTTATTTCATACTGTCGGATTCACTTCCACTCACTTTTTCACACACACACACACACACACACACACATATATATATATATATATATATATATATATATATATATATATATATATATCACCAAATAATCCAACACAGAGGACCTCCCAGGGGTAATGAAGGATAGGGACGGCTGGTGAGAGATATGTCATGGATATCCCTACTGCTAGCGAGACATGTTGATGATGATGATCATGATGGTGATGATGATGATGATTGAAAAGCTACAATCGAATTCTTTTTTTTTTTTTTTTTTTACCTTGACACAACCACTTTGTCATTCAATTCGACGCAGGGAAATTCCGACGTTACCTCTCGTCTTTCAGTCCAATACTCTGAGCAGTAAGTAACTGCACGGTGATTGTTTATTATACAGAGCAGAAAATTACTTCTTTGTGATGCCGAAAGGAATGTTCAATTTCTTTTCTTTTTTTTTTTTTTTTTCTTTTTTTTTCTTTTTCACTTTCTGAGTCACCGACTTTTTTGAAAAAAACATATCGTCAGCTGAGGTCATAACTAGGTCACCATTATATAAAAAGAAAAAACGAAATGGGTTTTTACGGAGTTATCTCCCTTGATCGTGTTTGAAAAAAAAAATTGATGATTCATGGAGGAAAGGTAATAAGTTTCTCACAAATTTCCGCGTTTTTTCTCCTTCTTCTCCCCCTACTCCGCTCGAGTATATATAATATATATATATATATATATATATATATATATATATATATATATATATGTAGGTCCAAGTAAATATTAAGAATGAATGATATATAATATATACAATTTATATATTATATTATGAGGTTAAGTAAACAAACAAATGTGTTTATTTGATATGGCTTTTAGCCGACAATTCTAGGGGGATATGTGCTTAATTGAAGTCATACCTAATTTTGAATATTAATTAGTTAATAATTAATGAATTTTAGCGGGGCATATATGTTTTCATATATAAGGGCTAAAAACATTTTTCTCGATTTGTTTAGCCTTACATTTGAAAATATACGCCCGCTAAATTCATTAATTATTAACTAATTAATTTTCAAAATTAGGTATAACTTCAATTAAGCACATATCCTCAAAAATATTATATGTCACTCATTCTTAATATTTACTTAATATTTACTTATATATATATATATATATAATATTATATATATATATATATATATATAATATATATATGAAACAGAAGTCCGCAAAATGTATTATGTTTTAGGAAAAACAATTTTTAGAAAAAAATTTTTTTTTAAATTCTTTTTATCTTACATATGCAACACGTGTTTCAGATCTTCTGGTATCTTCTTCAGGCTTTGATCAATAATATTATTTATTGATCAAAGCCTGAAGAAGATACCAGAAGATCTGAAACACGTGTTGCATATGTAAGATAAAAAGAATTTTTAAAAAATTGTTTTTCTAAAAAAACATTTTTCTAAAACTAAATACATTTTTGCGGACCTTCTTTTTTATAAAATATTCAATTTTCTCCTGTTGGAACCAACAAGATTATATATATATATTATATATATATAATATATATATATATAAATATAAGATATAATTATATATATAAATAAGTAATATAAATATACAATGTAAAATATAATTATATATATATATATATATATATACACACACAAACATATATATTATAGTAATATATATACATGAATATATAATATATATATGAATATATATATATAATATTTATATATATACAGATGCAAGTAGATATTAAGATTGAGTGATATATATATATATGTGTATGTGTGTGTGTGTGTGTGTGTGTGTACGTGTGTGCAATATATATATATATATTATATAATAATATATATATAGTCATTCTTAAATATCTACTAATATATACTTATATGTATTAAGTATATATATATATATATATATAATATTCATTCTAAATATTTACTTGCACCTGTAAATAATAACAATAATGGCTAAATTTTGTCTAAGAATGACGTTTTTTTTCTTTTTTCTTTATTCTTTATTCTTTTTTTTGTTTGTTTGTTGGTGTGTAAAGAGCGGCACTTGGTTGTTGTTATTATTTTGAATTTTCCCAAAGAGTTTTTTCGTGGCTTTGGATCAAAGGTCAAGAGACACAAGTCTCTTCAAATTCATACCCTTAAATCCGCACCCCCCCCCCGCAATTCCAAGAATCAACGTTTGAAGAAAAATATATGGAGTCGTCAATAAAAATAAGAAAAAATTATATAATTTGTTCATTCTTGCTCCTTTTCGGACTTTTAAGAGCTAAATTCTTGGGGTACGAACATCACAAATGCAAGATAGCGCGCAAGAGATAATATCATTAGATTACATATAAAATGGGGCCGAGTTAGCTCAGTCGGTAGAGCGTTCGGCTAGAAACCACAAGGTTCCTAAAACCACAAGGTTTCCTAGTCGATACCGAGTCCTCCGCCAACTCAGCGTATGAGTAGCCAGGATCTGTGCGGTAAGTAAGGAGAGCTGATGGTAGGTGTGGCCTCCACCTCAGATGCTGAAAAACAATCTCCTTGGTCTAGGCTAGTGAAAAGGGATAGACTCCCTCGCTGACTGGCTGATACCGATTTAGCCGCCCCGACGCTTACTTATATTTTTTACATATAAAAAGCATGACATTTCATTACATTTCACGGAAATACCGATATTTTTTTGTGACGCTAGGGTTAGGTTATAGTTGTTAGGGTTAGGTGTTAGGGTTATGTTTAGGTTAGTTGTTAGGCTCATTCACTGGACGTAGGCTTTACATGATCTATATGACTTATGCATTTTAGTAACGTAAAATCACGATTCTCGGATATATTACATCTTGCGCGTGATTCTGCATTTGTATAAAGAAAGAACCTCCTTGATCAATACATCTGCTGAACTGGGGCGGTAAAAGATGGACTACGTGAGCAACATTTTTTCTGACAATACACACGTCATCATTTGGCTGCTTGGCTTTTTTACGAGTACGCACACAAGTCTTTGTTGACCGCCAGAGAAGATGAAATGGCAAATGATCGTGTGGTTTGTTTTGTTTATCGGCATATCAACCTCAGTGGTCATTTAATGCCGATAAAGTAAAAGTAAAGTCGTCGGGCGGCTAAGTCAGCGAGGAGTTCTATCCCTTTTCAATAATGCTAGACAAGGAGATGTTTTAGCATCTGAGGTGGGCGCCACACGTACCATCAACTCCTTATTTACCGCACACCCTGTGCTACTCATACGCTGATTGGGCGAGGTACCGGTATGCGAACTAGGACCCTTGTGTTTCTAAGCCGAACGCTCGCTAGACTGAGCTGATAGGCGCCTCTTTAATGCGATAAGATATATTTGAAATATGAATCAATTTTTAATGGATACTCATTTTTTTATAATTATTTTTTCTATTTAATCAAAGATGGACCCTAAACAGGTACTCACACTCTGAAGCATTCTACGTGACGCCCATCGACAGGGCGGAAGCAGAGGATGAAGCCGACTTGTAAAAGAAAACAAACATAGTGTTTTGTAGCTGAAAACTTACTCGTTGCCACCCTGTCGGCTGGGGCTTTAGAAAACACCGGCTGCACCTCTGCAGAAAGAACCCCCTAAATGGGGACACTGTTGATTGCGGTGGGTGACCGATCCGTGTTGCTTAAGGGCGGAATCCCCGGTGGATGTTTAGACTTTGGACATGCAACACTCCACTTAGACACTTACTATAGGCAGATTGGCCCACTGACCGATGATAGGCTAGACTGGCAGTCGGAGAGTCCCCTCCGATCTCTTGGCTGGTCACGTCAAGCCCTAGCACCTATATGATTGTCCCAATCCTATTGCCCTTATGGCAAGCCCCGACGCTTTTTATCATATATGTGCCAGAAGGCGGTGGCTGAGGGTCTACATGTCCTGGGAATGACGTTAACTCTATTGATGTGAGGTTCCAGTTTTGGAGATTTGGGGAATAGAGCACCCCTTCATCATCATTGCTCCCTGGTCCACTCTGACCCGTAGTGGTAGTACCTGTTAGTGTCCCCTATAAGGTTTAAATAGAAAAATGTATATTAAAAAAAATTGAGTATCCATTAAGAATGAATTTATTTCAAAACTTTATCGGCATTAAATGACCCACTGATATGTCGGTATCAGCTAGACAGCGAGGGAGTCTATCCCCTTTTCACTAGCGCTAGACCAAGGAGATTGTTTTTTAGCTTCTGGGTGGAGCGCCACACCTATCACCAGCTCATCACTTTACCGCACAGATCGCTGAGTTGGCGAGGGTCGGTATCGAACCAGGAACCTTGTGATTACTAGCCGAACGCTCTACCGACTGAACTGCGTGAAAAACTGATGATAATGCAGAAAAATAAATGTTTTCTAGCAGAAAAATTGTTCTATGAAACAGTTTCATTATGCTCAATGTATCTGTCATAGATTCAGAGAAAATAATTAGGATGCATTACTTTCGGAGTACCCTTGGACTCTTAGATATCTTTCCCCTATCCCATTAATATCTGAGATGGCTTTACTAACAATATTTAAATACTAGCAGGACCTGTGGATATACCACAGTTATGGTAATGTAATTATTACAACGTTTGATAAGTTTACTTAAGAGCTATTGTAAAATAGTTTCAATATGTAAAAAGGATTATAATCTTGTCACGCTCTTTTTTTCTTCCTTTCCTTCATTTCATCTTTTCCTCACGTTCGATTGAAACAGATTAGCGTTATTGCTTCCGCGCACCCACACTCTCTCCATATTTCCACTACTCTCTTTCTTTCTTTCTTATTTCATTTTTTCTATGTAGCATCTTCTTTTTCTCCCCTTTCTTTATGATAAAAACGGAATGGTCCATTATTTAGCTGAGGTGCTGACACTCATAAGAATTCGGCGGATAACCAACACCAGATAATCAGTATTTACATTTTTGCATTTCATCTTGGAAGATTTCGTCGGTCTGATTTTTAACCAGAGGGTTTTGCAAAATGATAACGGTCGTGCTTTTTAAAAATATGTTTTCATATATATATATACCAACCCCTCCGCACGAGCAGGATGTGACACAAGGTCAGTTTCTTAAGCGGGGTTCAACAGGTTGAATTCAGAGTTTTCTTCTCCTAGACCGGTTGCCTAACCAATGTTAAAAAGCCCAGTCTGTCCTACTATTTATCCATAGCTGGAGGGAGAGTGGGATTCATACCTTTCCCAAGGGTATTAGCGCTAAGTGAAATGCAATTACCACATCCAGGATTTGAACTCGGGGCGATGAGTCCATTTTCCATGCCGATCTTGAAAGCCGTTCATTTGTACGTATTTACCAAGGTCGAACGGATCAACAACCAAGGACTCTACTCAACCAAAGGATTCTACCCAACACTAAGGAACACCGAGGAACAACCAAAGGATTCTATCCAATACTAAGGAACACCGAGGAACAACCAAAGGGTTCTACCTAACATTAATGAACACCGAGGAACAACCTAAGGATTTTTCCTAACAGTAAGGAACACCAAGGCTTCCGGTAATTGTCACCTTTAGTTGTCAAAATTCCTAGCATAATTTGTGTGTGCGCATTATCTGAAATGAACTTAATTGTTATTAAGAACATTTATGATATTTTTGTGTTAAAGCCTGCAGTTGTATTGTTTTCGAAACGATTCTAAGATTTGTATATTTGGCACGGACACATTCAAAATGGCTACTGTCTTGTTTCAAAGTGAAAGTCAGTTGGCTAAATTCCTAGCATAAAAGTATCTGAAAAGAACTTAATTGTTATTAAGAACACATTTTATGATATTTTTTGTGTTAAAGCATGCAGTTGTATTGTTTTCGAAAAAGTTTCTAAGATTTGTTTATTTCGCACGGAGACTTTAAAAATAGCTACCGGCTTAGTGAAAAGTGAAAGTCAATGGAGGTTACTCTAATTGCCTTATTTGATAGGAATTTTAACAACTAAAAGTGAAAATTACCGGATTTTCACCATAAAGTGCTTTAACTTAAATTTAATTTTAAAATGACCATAAAAATCGTAACAAAGGAACACTAGTATTAATGAATAAATTGGTTAAGGTTATACTCGTTTTGCTGTTTGGATCCCAATGTTTCTCATGACTTGCAATACTCCACTTTGGCCCTATCTTGGGCTAGACGGGCGGTCGGAGAGGCCCCCTCCGATCAATCGGCTGGCCATGTCAAGCCCTAGCACCTATATGATTTTCCCAACCCTATTGCCCTTATAGCAAGCCCCAACCCCTTTTTATCATATGGGTGCTAGAAGGCGGTGACTGAGGGGTTACATGTCCTGGGAATGACGTTAAACTCTATCTGATGGTGAGGTTCCAGTTTGGTGGTTTGGGAGCATCACCATTGCTCCCTGGTTCACTCTGACCCGGAGTGGTAGTACCTGTTAGGGTCCCATCTATGGGTTAAATAGAAAAATGTGTTTATAAAAAAAAATTGTATTATCCATTAAGAATTGATTTATTTCAAAACTTTATCGGCATTAAATGACCCACTGAGGTTGATATGCCGTAAAACAAAACAAACCAAAAAAACCAAAAAAAACCCAAAAAAAAACAATGTTTCGTCTGGTGCGGACTCTGACTTTTCAGTCGAGGCATTTCGTCTGAAGATTTCTAAAATGTCGTCATGCCGAAAAGAAAGTGAAATAGGAAAACGTTGTGGTTCAGAAAGGAGGCTCACGCCTCAACAGTCAATGCACAGGTGTGCATTTCTTAAAGTTCATGGACTTTTCTCAGAGAATGGGTTTCGTGATGATAAGAGTCATATTTCAACATGACTATGCATCTTCTCACAGAGCAAACAGTGTTAAAAACTTCTCTCCTATGAAGAGACATACGAGGTGAGTTCAAAAAGTTACGCCACAATCAATTTACCAAGACAGAAATGAACGAATTATTTTCGTTGCATAATATATGGTAGCATAGATTATTGACAATAATCGTGTGTGAAAATGGAAAGATACAAACCGTTGGGGCCTTTTGACCACTGGTGGAAAATATCGTTGCATAATCTATGGTAGCATAGATTATTGAAAATAATCGTGTAGTGAAAATGAAAGATACAAACCGTTGGGCTTTTGACCCCACTGGCGGAAAATATCGTTGCATAATCTATGGTAGCATAGATTATTGAAAATAATCGTGTAGTGAAAATGGAAAGATACAAACCGTTGCGGCCTTTTCTCAGAGAATGGGCTTGGTGATCATAAGAGTCATATTTCAACATGACTATGCATCTTCTCACAGAGCAAACAGTGTTAAAAAGTCCTCTCCTATGAAGAGACATACGAGGTGAGTTCAAAAAGTTACTCCACTGAATCAATTTACCAAGACAGAGATGAACAAATTATTTTCTCAAAGATATCGTTGCATAATCTATGGTAGCATAGATTATTGACAATAATCCTATAGTGAAAATGGAAAGATACAAACCGTTGGGGCCTTTTGACCCCACAGGCGGAAAATATCACTGTATAATTGTTGTGGGGTTTTAAGGGGTCAAATAAGAACAAAACGACGAGTAACAAATGTACGAAAATGTATTAACAAAAGAGTAGACAATTACAGTAAAGAGAAGTGGGAATTACATCCGACAATAGAGTTATGAGCTGACTCGCATTGGCTTACTCTTCAAGCCATAATTGTCCCTGTTACTTATAGTAACCGTCGGCGCATTCCATTAGTCTATCGGGTATATCACCTATAACAATAATCTATGGTAGCATAGATTATTGACAATAATCCTGTAGTGAAAATGGAAAGACACAAACCGTTGGGGCCTTTTGACCCCACAGGCGGAAAATATCGTTGCATAATTGTTGTGGGGTTTTAAGGGGTCAAATAAGAACAAAACGACGGGTAACAAATGTAGGAAAATGTATTAACAAAAGAGTAGACAATTACAGTACAGAGAAGTGGGAAATATGTCCGACAATAGAGTTATGAGCTGACTCGCATTGGCTTACTCTCCAAGCTATAATTGTCCCTGTTACTTATAGTAACCGTCGGCGCATTTCATTAGTCTATAGGGTATATCACCTATAACAATAATCTATGGTAGCATAGATTATTGACAATAATCGTGTAGTGAAAATGGAAAGATACAAACCGTTGGGGCCTTTTGACCCCACAGGCGGAAAACCCGCGAATCACGTGAGAGTTAGTTAGCTCGTCAGTTCCAAGCATTGTGTTGGCGAAGAGAGACGTCTCTTGCTTAACTCATCACTTGCACGCGCGATGTGTTAGTTAAGATTCGGAATAAAAGTTTAAGAAGTAACCCAGACATCACGCCGAAGTCGACTCAGAAGATAAAATTCAACATGGCGACTGGACAATCACACGAATAGCCAGAGAAGAAGAAAGAAGTAAGTAATGCAATTATGCATCTCATCTCTCTGATATCCTGTCTATCGCTCTTCCTTCTCTAGTAAAAGAACATTGTTTATATACCCAAGATGGGTATATAACAATACGACGTTTGTTCAAAAAGTATTGAAGTTGAAGCTTTATTTACCATGACAGAAATAAACAATGAATTATTTTAGTACGTTGGAGAAATTAGATAACACATTTAAAAAGTTTACACTTATTTTAATTATATTTTAATTGGTTTCTATGAAATATCAAGAGAGAGAGAGAGAGAGAGAGAGAGAGAGAAAGAAGAGAGAGAGAGATACGCGTGTACGTGTGTTTGTGTTTGCACTTGATCATATATATATATATATATATATATATATATGGGAGTAAATATGGAAATTAAATCCGACAATATAAAGAAAATTTGAAAAAAATTTGAAAAATAATAACTATTTTCATAACTAAAAAGATTTTCATCTCCTGTCACATATAAAAACATCCATCATTTTCTTCACCCCAAGAGACACCTTGATGAAGGTTCAATGTAACCGAAATGTTTTAAACATCGATAATTAAATTCATCCCATTTTCGGAACACTTGTTTTTTTCAAATTTTCTTTATATATATATATATATATATGAGTATGAGCAAGATGGAATGAAAACAACACACAATGCTGTTAAAGAGAAAACGATTTATAAAATATTATTTGGGGCCCTTCAACTCTATTCCTGCTCAAAAACCACGCTACATGACGCCCCATGACCAAACGATTTATAAAATATTATTTTCTCTTTAACAGCATTGTGTGTTGTTTTCATCCCATCTTGCCCATACTCATACTGTCGGATTCATTTCCTTTGAAGACCGATCCACATGCGGTCGATGCAGATATTACTTGGGTCCTCACATCATCAGTGAGGAGGGCCGGTGTTGCTTTTTAAGCCGTAGAGAGAAAGGACCCGAAACGGTTCGCACATTCTCTCCTGATGAGCCCATGCATTTGTAACCATCCTTTGTTTTTTCAATATATCATATTTACACTGTCGGATTAAGTTCCAATTTTATTTCCCCACACACACACACACACACACACACACACATATATATATATATATATATATATATATATATTGAATGCAAATGCTTGACGACGTTGTTTGCTTTTCAAATAACGATGCTAATACCCCGGCGAAAGATATATGAATCCAACAATTTTCCCTACAGCTATGGGTAAATAGATTGAGCTCATTAACCTTGATATGGTAACCGGTCTAGGAGAAGGACAACTCCGAATTCAAACCAGACCTGGAGAGCGAATGGACCCTTCAACTCTATTCCTGCTCAAAAACCATGCTACATGACGCCCCATGACCAAACGAGGTTACAGATTTTGTGTTTCTTTTTTTTTCTTTTTTGTCGGTCACACAGCCGGGCATCAGATTCACTGGTGGTGGGAGGTGGCCTCGTTATTACAATTAAATAAGGTTGGGAAAAGAAAAAAGTTTTGTTTTCTTTTTTTGTTTAAATGGCACAACATTTTCAGTTCTTGTGGAATTCCTCTGGTTGTTAATCCTCTCTAGGGGAATAAACCCTGAAAACAAACCAGGAGCCAGGGTCCCTAACGTGATGTGATGCTGAAATCCAATGCTACCCAGTAACTCTTGCAAGACCACCGCTACCAAACTGCATTGGTTCCTTACCTTTCCTTTGTATTACAGCGGCAGTGTGGAGAGGGAGGGATTTGCTGCATGGGCAACAGCTCATCCTCCACATCAACCCGCTCAAGCTAAGTAGTATTAGAAGGATGCCAAGAACAATATTCCTCGTTTATTCTTACAGTGAAATCTGAGGTTGGGTTGATGGGCATGAATTTACCCAACCCCTCCGCTACGGGCAAAATGCAACACACGAACAATTTTGATCATACCAATTTGTAAACAATTATAGCTTTATTAACATCATTTAGTAGAATGCGCAGATAACGGGCACTGCTTGCATAGAATATCAGACAATGCTTACTAATGATGACATACACGGCTTGCAAACAATCAGTGACCTCCTTGTTAACAATCCCAGACCCCATTTGCCAACGGTCACATACACTGTTTGGTAACGATCACATTTCCTCCTTGCTAACGATCACATGTCCCTCTTGCTAACGATCACAGACCCCATTTGGTAACAATCCAAGACCCCATTTGCCAACGGTCACATACACTGCTTGGTAACGATCACAGTTCCTTCTTGCTAACGATCACGACCCATCCTTGCTAAGGAGCACGACCCGCCATTGCTAACAATCACACTGATTGCTAACGATCACATATCCTGATGGCAAACGATCACAGACCCCATTTGCTAACAACCCCAGACCCCATTTGCCAACGATCACATACACTTGTTACATAATTATTAGATGCCTAATAGTTATGTACAGTAGTGTAGAAACCAAAATGGCTGCTATAAGTTCAGCCGGCGGCCTTGAAGGATTGAATGACAAGGATTGACCTCATCCTGATCCTTCCGGTGGATACCGTGAGAATCGGTGGAGAAGACCCTCTTCCGGTTTAGATTAGAAAGAGTTTTAGTCAGATCAGCCAAGACCACGACGGTGGTAAGTCGTGTTATGCACGCTGCCGACTCAATCTGCGCAGGTAGTCTGGTAGGGATTTCAGAATAAAATATGATCTAAGTTAAATCGAAGTCTTGTGTTATTATCTAAAAACTACCAATGACACAGGGCTTCTGATAAAGAGAAATCCCCCGATGGAAGACCAGAGACAAAGTCCCCAAGAAGAAGTCCAGACGCTAGAAGAGATGTTAGAAGAGACGCTAGGAGAATAGTAGTAAGAAAGTAAGGAAAGAAAGTATACAACACACTGCTTGCTAACAATCACATTTCCTTCTTACTAACGATCACGACCCGTCCTTGCTAATTATCACACTGATTGCTAACAATCACAGACCCCATTTTCCAACGATCACATACACTGTTATCACATGGTATCTATATATGTGTGTGCGTATATATATATATATATGTATATATTGTATATATGTGTGTCTATACATATATTATACATGTGTATATATACAATACATATATATATATATATATATATTATATATAGAGAGAGAGAGAGAGAGAGAGAGAGAGAGAGGGAGGGAGAAAGAAAGGGAGAGGGGAAAAAAGAAATAAAGGAAAAATAAAAAGCCAGATGCATAAGTAGTCGCAAAAGGCACACTGACTCACCCACGCATACACACACACACACACACACACAAACACAAACACACATACACAAATATGCCCGGCTTTGAACGGGGAATATTCAAATTTAAAATGTATACATCATGATCACATATCCTCCTTGCTAACTATCACGACCCGTCCTTGCTAATCACACAGATTGCTAACGATCACATATCCCCCTTGCTAATGATCACATACCTTTTTTTGCTAACTCTAATAATAATGTTCTCCCAACTGTGCTGCACTCTGCTCACCAACAATCAAAATCTATCTCGAAATGCCTCGTCCACCCGTCGTAAGAGCCAAAATGCTACTGCCAGCTTTTTTCGTTGTCGTCGTACGTAATCGTTTGACGCTGCATCTAGCCGTCGCCGTATGCTTATATGCACGCCCGATCTCGAGAGAATTTGCATGTGTGCAATCCCATTCTCGCTGGTTCGAGATCGCCCATCGTTAAATATAGTGCTTACAGCAGCCATATTTCTTTCCCGCGATGACCCTGCAAGCCAGACTCGTCCGCGCACGCTTTGAGTTTTGAGGTATGTTATTTTCATTACATCCACACTAACAACCACAGACATTCCTCTCTACCAATTACAAACATTGCGTGTAAACGATTACAGACCATTTTGCTAACGATCACTGTCCGTCTTTGCTAACGATCAGACACTCCTTGGTTTGTTTAATTTCCCCATCATCAACACGGTTAGTTTTGGGCAGAATTCGATTCGTTTTAATGCACTTAATTCTTGGAACACTGTTCAGTCGGTATTGTTTGATGAAGAAAAGGAGGAGAAGGTGAAGCTTGTTTCGGTAAATTATTTTGTCCTTAAAAAACTTTTGAAAAAGCATTTTATTGCCTCTTATAAACAACAGATTTGCATTTAGATTCTCACACGGCTAATTTGTCTCATGATATATATCTATATGTTCGTGCTGTTTGGTGTGTCTTGTATCGTTTCCTGTGAGCGTCCAAGGGGGGTTATGTCCATGGGCTTAGCTTCACGATATTACACCCGCCTAAAATTCATTAATTATCAACTAATTAATTTTCAAAATTAGGTATGACCTCAATTAAGCACATATCCTCCAAATATTGACGGCTAAAAGTCATATCAAATAAACACATTGTTTATTTACTCACTCTCGTATATATATATATATATATATATATATATATATATATATATATATATATTTAAATAAATAACAAAAGACTTATAGATCTTGCATTATAGACTATTTCAGGGAGCTTAGACAAAAATGTCTAATTCTCCCGACTCATCAGATGCGAATGATGAATTCTTTATTTTTAAGGCATTTGAAAACAGAGTCTGTTTTAAAAAATTTTCTGAAGTTTGAAAAAAGGAGACGGTTTAAAATATGACATCAAATATTCTATTTTAAGGTGTGAGTATGTAGCGCTGTTAGTGTGTGTATTGAAGGAAACATTGTGCATTTTTAGGTATGTGGTAGTGTGTGTGTGTGTATAAATTTTTTTCTCTAGCGATAAATGACAGCGGAAGTGAAACCTCAAGGTTGTGTGTGTGTGTGTGTGTGTGTGTGTGTGTGTGTGTATGTGTGCGCGTGTGTGTGTGTATATTGGTAATAGGTAGGGGAGAGGTGTCATGAAAAGAAATTTTCATGTTTCATATTAAGAGAGGAGATGGAAGTTTGGTGTATGTGTGTGGGGGGTTGGGGATTTAAAAAATGAAAAGATTTTATTTTATTTATTTGTTTATTTATTTATTTATTTATTTTTAGAAAGAGTATTGTATTGTTGTTTTATAGTTAGTACTGATTATTTGACGATTAATATATATTAATATTACAATTACGTATAAGTGAATGAATTATTGTATTATTATTATTATTATTATTATAGTTTGTTATTTTATTTATCTAAATACATTATTATAATATATATATGTATATATATATATATATATATATATATATAATATATATATACATATATATATATAAATTTTATTATAATTAAAAAATATATTATTGTTGTAAAGATAATTGTTATAGTATATTATATTATTATTTTATTATAATTTTTATTGAAAAGTTGTTATTATTGTTATTGTAATATATATTAATATAATTATTGTTATTATAAATATTATTATTAATGTTATAATTATTACTTATATTTTTATTATTGTAGTTGTTATTATTATAATTATTAGTATTATTGTTATTATAATTTTTATTATCATTAAATTATTGTCATTACTATTATGTTATTATTATGATTATTCTGATGACAATTGTGTGCTAGTGAATGTTTATGCAAATAGTGTTAGTGTGTTATAATTATGTGAAAATAATTATTGGTAAACAAGGATGTATATTTTTGATTATTATTTTTTATCAGTAGTTATATTGTAATTGTGTCAATGGGGATTGTAAATGTGTGGGGGGTTTAATATATAATAAAATATACTAACATTATATTTTGAATTTTGCCTTATGTCTGCACTTGGCTATCAGTTCATTCCGTTTGTTCAGCAGTTTTCTAGAGTCCTTAAACAATATTATTTCTATTTTTTCCGCTATACAAAGCGGGCATTTGTCTTTGAAGTTAGTAGCTGAGTTTGAAGTTCTGACAATTCTCCATTTAACCACCGGGTCGTTGTTTGAGTTCTTGATTGCCCAGTAGTGCTTGGATAATTCCGTTTGGTTAGATAGTGCGGGGTTGTTAAAGGAATGCCTATGGGTGTAGTACCTTTGCTTGAATGGTCCAGCAGTAATCCCGAGGTAATGCATGGTGTTTTCCGGGCTGTTACGAGCTGATATTTGGGCTTCGTATATTATATTGCTGGCTAGACAGTTTCTATCTAAAGGGCATTGCTGAGTCTCTCTACAATTGCATTTCCCTGTGTTCAGGTTGCTGTCTCTAGTTCTGGGGCTATTTAAGTTTATCAACATAATAGTAATGACAATAATTTAATGATAATAAAAATTATAATAACAATAATACTAATAATTATAATAATAACAACTACAATAATAAAAATATAAGTAATAATTATAACATTAATAATAATATTTATAATAACAATAATTATATTAATATATATTACTATAACAATAATAACAACTTTTCAATAAAAATTATAATAAAATAATAATTATAATATACTATAACAATTATCTTTACAACAATAATATATTTTTTTAATTATAATAAAATTTATATATATATATGTATATATATATATATATATATATATATATATACATATATATATATGTATAATTATAATAATGTATTTAGATATAATAAAATAACAAACTATAATAATAATAATAATAATAATACTATTTGCATAAACATTCAATAGCACACAATTGTCATCAGAATAATCATAATAATAACATAATAGTAATGACAATAATTTAATGATAATAAAAATTATAATAACAATAATACTAATAATTATAATAATAACAACTACAATAATAAAAATATAAGTAATAATTATAACATTAATAATAATTTTATAATAACAATAATTATATTAATATATATTACAATAACAATAATAACAACTTTTCAATAAAAATTATAATAAAATAATAAATATAATATACTATAACAATTATCTTTACAACAATAATATTTTTTTAATTATAATAAAATTTATATATATATATGTATATATATATATATATATATATATATATATATATATATATGTATAATTATAATAATGTATTTAGATATAATAAAATAACAAACTATAATAATAATAATAATAATAATACAATAATTCATTCACTTATACGTAATTGTAATATTAATATATATTAATCGTCAAATAATCAGTACTAACTATAAAACAACAATACAATACTCTTTCTAAAAAAATAAATAAATAAATAAATAAAATAAAATAAAATCTTTTCATTTTTTAAATCCCCAACCCCCCCCACACACACACCCAAACTTCCATCTCCTCTCTTAATATGAAACATGAAAATTTCTTTTCATGACACCTCTCCCCTACCTATTACCAATATACACACACACACGCGCACACATACACACACACACACACACACACAACCTTGAGGTTTCACTTCCGCTGTCATTTACCGCTAGAGAAAAAAAATTTATACACACACACACACTACCACATACCTAAAAAATGCACAATGTTTCCTTCAATACACACACTAACAGCGCTACATACTCACACCTTAAAATAGAATATTTGATGTCATATTTCAAAACCGTCTCCTTTTTTCAAACTTCAGAAAATTTTTTTAAACAGACTCTGTTTTCAAATGCCTTAAAAATAAAGAATTCATCATTCGCATCTGATGAGTCGGGAGAATTAGACATTTTTGTCTAAGCTCCCTGAAATAGTCTATAATGCAAGATCTATAAGTCTTTTGTTATTTATTTAAATATAAATTTGCTCTGTGACTCTAACAATAAGAGCACACATTGAGCTCTCAAACTGCGACAAGTTGTTTTTAAAAAAACCTATGTCGTAAGGAAGATTTCTTCTCTGGACTTTTGGATTACATTATATATATATATATATATTTCACATAGCACTAATACCATTGGGAAAGGTAGGAATCCATATATTTTCCCTCCAGCTATGAGTTAAATAGTAGGACAGGCTGGGCCCTTCAGCCTTGGGTAGGTAACCAGTCTAGGAGAGGGATAACTGAATTCAATCTAGATATGGGTTAAATAGTAGGACAGACTGGGCCCTTCAGCCTTGGGTAGGTAACCAGTCTAGGAGAGGGATAACTCTGAATTCAAAATTCCCGAGGTCGGTCGTTGATTGGGTTTGTGGCAACCCTTGATGCACCAATTCTTTCCTATCGACTGTGCCAAAAAGTGTGGATGGTCCAACACAAGCCTTCACCACTATAAACAAATCACTGTGAGGGTGTTCATTGTGTGTGTGAACCCTCATGCGTCGAAAATCGACGAGAGAGTCCATAATATATATAAATACCTCTGCAACACCAACTCATTAAGCCTCAGTTCATGGTAGACACCCGAGCTTTTAGCCTGGAACAAGGCTACGATAATGGAGAACCCAGTGAGGATCTAACTCACTCCACAAGTGAATTGATCTACCACACTAGCTTTCTGACTACAAGCTACAAACGGAAGACGCCCACGTGTCAGTCAAACTTGAGTAATTAAAAAAAAAAAGAAACTGAAAATAAAAGGAAATACCAAAATTGTATTCATAACCTTTCTAAATGTGGCACTTTTTTTATTGAAGGAAAGATATTCATTTGTGAGCAATTCTGTGAGTTGCGATGTGGGGTTTTTTTGCGGGCGGGGCGAGGGGAGTCCACATCACGGCCAAAGTCCTAAAATTTAAAAAAAAAAGGGGGGAGATTAGGAGGAATGATGGAATCAGTCACGAAACAGTGAGGGTGGGGGGTGAGAATGGGTGGAAGGTGATGAGGAATTCTTCAGGATTCTTCGGGATGAGGTGATTGAATCAACTTGAAAAAATTCACGTTTCTCTTTTCATTTGCTTCCGTTAACTCGCCCTAATTTCTTCTAACCCCCCCTTCTCTCTCTCTCTCTCTCTCTCTCTCTCTCTCTCTCACACACACACACACACACACACACACAACACACACACACGCACGCACACGCACACACACACACACACACACTTTTCTCTCTTTTCTCTCTCGCTGTCTCTTTCTTTCTTTCTCCCATTTTCTCTCTCTTTCTCTCTTTCTCTCGTTATTTCTCTCCTCCTCCTACTCTCTCTCTCTCTCTCTCTCTCTCTCTCTCTCTCTCTCACACACACACACACACACACACACACACACACACACTTTCTCTCTCGCTTTTTTCTTTCTTTTCCCCATTTTCTCTCCCTTTCTCTCTTTCTCTCGTTGTTTTCTCTCTCCTCCTCCTACTCTCTCTCTCTCTCTCTCTCTCTCTCACACACACACACACACACAGACACTTTCTCTCTCTTTCTCTCTCGCTATCTCTTTCTTTCTTTCTCCCATTTTCCTCTTTCTTTCTCTCTTTCTCTCGTTATTTCTCTCTCCTCCTCCTACTCTCTCTCTCTCTCTCTCTCTCTCTCACACACACACACACACACTTTCTCTCCCGCTGTTTCTTTCTTTCTCCCATTTTCTCTCCTTTTCTCTTTCTCTCGTTATTTCTCTCTCCTCCTCCTACTCTCTCTCTCTCTCTCTCTCTCTCTCTCTCTCTCTCTCGCACACACACACACACACACACACACACTTTCTCTCCCGCTGTTTCTTTCTTCTCCCATTTTCTCTCCCTTTCTCTCTTTTCTCTCGTTATTTCTCTCTCTCCTCCTCCTACTCTCTCTCTCTCTCTCTCTCTCTCTCTCTCTCTCTCTCGCACACACACACACACACACACACACTTTCTCTCCCCGCTGTTTCTTTCTTTCTCCCATTTTCTTTCCTTTTCTCTCTTTCTCTCGTTGTTTCCTTATTTGCTTTCTCTCATATTCCATATCTAATATATATATATGTATATATATATAGTTTGTGTGCTTGTGTGCGCGGGAGGTGCAAGCGTGTGTGCGTGTATGTGCAAGTGTGTGTGCTTGTATATGCAACTGTGTGCGTGTGTGTGTGTGTGTACGTTTGTGTGTGTGTGCCAGTGTGTGGGGGTGATTCAAGCATCAAATTTTCTTTTCGGCATGATTTTATTAAATATGACAGACCATGATTCAGAGTTAAAGTTTTTTATTAACTTTTTCAAGAGCGATATATCGCAAATGAGTATGTAGGCTGTATATAATTATCTGATACATATATATATATATATATATATATATATATATATATATATATATATTATATGCCAGCATAACTACCCGGAATGTCCGGTGATGTGTAATAGAAAAATGTACTTTTCAAATTAATTAACCAATCATTAGAGTATGATCTAGATAGATAGATAGATAAATAGATAGATATGAAGAGACTGAGCTAAATTATTAATATCTATTTATCTATCGGTATATCTTTGTTTCTATTCCTATCTATCTATCTATGTCTATGTATATCTACCAATCTATCTATTTCGGTCTGTTATAGAGATAGATAGATAGATAGATAGATAGATAGTTATGAACAGAACGAGATAGATAGATAGATAAATAGAGAGAGAGAGAGAGAGAGAGAGAGAGAGAAGCGAGAGAGAGAGAAGAGCGAAAGAGTGAGAAAGTGAAGTAAATAGACTGAGATAGATAGATAGATAAATAGATTGATTGATTGATTGATTGATTGGTGGATAGATACATATGAATAGACTTTGATAGATATCTATCTTAGATATGAACAGACTGAAATAGATAGATAGATGGATATAAGCAGACTGGGATAGATAGATAGATAGATAGATAGATAGATAGATATGAGCAGACTGGGATAGATAGATAGATAGATAGATAGATAGATAGATAGATAGCAGACTGGGATAGATAGATAGATAGATAGATAGATAGATAGATAGATAGATAGCAGACTATAGATAGATGTGATAGATAGATAGATAGATAGATAGATAGCAGACTGTGATAGATAGATAGATAGATAGATAGATAGATAGATAGATAGATAGATAGATAGATAGATATGAGAAGACTGGGATATATAGATAGATAGATCGCAGACTGGGATAGATATAGATAGATAGATAGATAGATAGATATGAGAAGACTGTGATAGAAGATAGATAGATAGATAGATAGATAGATAGATAGATAGATAGATAGATCGCAGACTGGGATAGATAGATAGATAGATAGATAGATAGATAGATAGATATGAGAAGA
>CM042160.1:93071194-93086194 GCA_023376005.1 Doryteuthis pealeii | reverse complement strand
CCATACCATCGTTTCCTACCTGATGATGGCAAACTGTATTGCTGAAAGCGCTCGTATCGAAACCTTTGGTGGACTGTTACACCAGTTCCACCCCGACACCAAAAAGATGGCCCGAAAATTAGAAAGGATCAACCAAAAACTCGTCCGACAAGAATTGTCTGTACAGTTCAATAAAACTTATATATATATATATATATATATATTTTTTTTTTTTTTAAATTTTAATTTAAAAATTCCGGCTATAATATTGAACGTTTCATCTGCACCACTTTCGTCTCATAACGGTCCACTTTCGCCGTTCTCTCTATCATACACAACTCGCTCTTGAGGAAGACCACTTCAATAAAGGGTCGAAACAGAATTCTGTCAGCGAATTTTACATCATGTGTTTGTTTTTTCTAAATATTTATTTCACACTGTCGGATTCACTTCCATTCATTTTTCATATATATATATATATACTAGAAGTGGCTACCCGGCGTTGCCTGGTTAGAGAAGTGATTTTTAAAAGTTAGTCTTGCAGATCCATTATTACTTATTATAATTAAATCCTCACTGGATGCCCCACAAAATCCCCACGTAAATATATAACAATATAGTAAGAATTTTAATTCAATAATTTACAAAAAAAAAAAAAAATACAATATAAATGAGGCGATTAATTCAATCAATCAACATCATATTTCAATTACCTTCTCTTACTATACGAACTTTAATTTTTAAATATCTTCTCAAATATAAATCAAATCTTCATTATTTTTGCTCAAAAACCAAGCCCTGATGATAGTGAATGTATATATATATTTACTTTGTTATTAATTGTTTTATTATCGAAGTTTCCTCCGGAAATACACATATACACAACTGCCCTTTATATATATATATATATATATATATATATATATATATATATATATTTGTGTGTGTGTGTGTGTATACATACATATTTACCAACCCCTCCGCACGAGCAGGATGTGACACAAGGTCAATTTCTTAAATGGAGTTCAACGTGTTCGAATTCAGAGTTTTCCTTCTCATAGACCGGTTGCCTAACCCAGGTTAAAGAGCCCAGTCTGCCCTACTATTTATCCATAGCTGGAGGGAGAGTAGGATTCATACCTTTCCCAAGGGTATTAGTGCAAAGTGAAATGCAATGAAATATATATATATATATATATATTATATATAATATATATGCAATACAAATTATACCCATCCACCAAAACTTTCACATTTTTAACGGCCTCTAATGATTCAAAAAATATTCTTTTTTCGAACATTTAAAATTCTGTTTTTGTCTCCAACGATTTTTATCTCTACTCAAATAATAAAAAATTCACTCTGATGAAGGTCGTAAAAAATCTCTCTGTGTACGGAATATTTTTACATTTTTCCTATTATTATTATTATCATCATTTCAACTTCATCTGATTATTTTAATAATAATAATAATAACGTAAATCCGTATACATTTTGATAAACGGACCGAAACACATGTGTAAGTGATATCGATTAAAAGTGAAATCGATAAAATTCATTTTTATCCATCTACATTTCTTTTCTTTACTCATTTTTCCTCATATATATATATATATATATATATATATATCGATATATATATATATGTGTGTGTGTGTGTGTGTGTGTGTGTGTGTGTGTGTGTGTGTGTGTGTGTGTGTGTGTGTGTGTTTGCATTCGCATGTATGTTTATGTAAGCAGAACATAGATAAGGAATAAAAATATACCTCATTCTTATGAATCTGTATTCGTCGATTCTTTCTGGAAACAGCCGAAAAGATACACCGGATACGGACACGTGTTTTCTAAACATTCCGACAGGTCAGTTGATAAAATTATATCAGCCTTAGTTTAAAACACAATGTCATATTGTTTTGTTTTTTTATTAAATTTTGTAGTACCAGTAAATATAAAAGTCTTTGGGTTGTCTGTATTTCTGACAAGAAGATGCGTTATCTTCATCAATTCAGATTAAATTAATCATTCATCTATCTTTGTCCCTTTTTTTATCATAGCGAGAAGCTCTTTTTTCTTTTACACTTAACGACTTGGAAATTATTAACAGCAAGTGCCCGAAAATGCAAAGATAGCATTCATCGTGATTTTCTACTTATATTCAGTATCGTACGGAATCTGTCTGATATGGACAGTAAATTACCGATTAGGTCACAGTGACTCATCAACAAACAACTATTTTAATTTAGATGGTATTGTTACAATCTTTCTCTGCGTGATACTCCTCATCCAACTAACGGTGATTACTGATTACTTAAAAGGTTCATTGTAAAAACAACATGATCATTACAATATATATATATATATATATATATATATATATATATATATATATATATATATATATATATATATAAAATATATACAACATTAGGTAGTGTTATATATATATATATATATATATATATATATATATATATATATATATCACTACCTGATCTTGTATATATTTCGTATAAATTTTATATATACAATATATATATATAATATATATATATATATATATATAAAAATATATACAAAAATCCCGATACTTTATATATATATATATAATATATATATATATATATATGTGTGTGTGTGTGTGTGTGTGTGTGTGTGTGTGTGTGTGTAGAATTAAACAAAAGACACATCTCCTGTTTAACAATTTTTTTTATCTTTTCGAGTTTTCTGGCCAAACTTTTTAATGTTTGGTTGGAATTCGTGGATAAGTCCACCAAAGTTCATGTCCCGAGTACTTTAGGCACTTCGAAGTGCCATCATCAGGGGTGATGTGTTCCAGTTTTTAAAAGTTAAATTAATGTGATAAATTAATTAAATTGATATATATATATATATATATATATATATATATATATATCATCAGCATCATTATGTTGTGCTAACAGCATGGATATCCTAGATAATCTCTCGACAACCGTCCCTATCATTCATTCGGCAGTTCCTCTGCACATCATCCAGTATTTACACAGGTGTATATAATCGGTGGAGAGTGTTGTCGTCTATATAATGGAGACAGACAGACAGACAATGAGATATATTAGACAGGAGATGACAGAAATGATAGTTCTTACTTTTTACATTGCTGCTCCTGGTGATTCGTCTTGTGGTTCTATCTTGTCGGCCACCATATTATCTGGTTGACTTCTATTAAGGGCTTCTGTTGAGTGTTGATTTTCTTCTGTTCTTCATTGTGCTGGTTGGGCTTAACATTGTCTTTCGATTGAATTAACTACAAGACTTGGTTATACTTGATCAAGTTTTATTAGCCCTTAATTGATTCCGCCGCGGGGAGTGACCGAACCCGGGAGAGATGACAATCGCGTCTGGTCTCCTTGAAATCTGTGTCGAATCTGCTTATTAAAAACTAAAACTATTCTCACGTGTCTGTCATGGCGCGTTTTTAAGGGGTCAAAAGGTTATAACAGTCACCGGTAATTTTCCATGGGGGCCCCTTGATTTTAAATCAAACAGACGTTAATTTAAATATTCTAGCTACAGGTATGTTCACAATTAATGAGGTGGTTCTATCTTGTCGGCCGCCATGTTATCTGGTTGACTTCTATTAAGAGCTGGTTTACCTCTTGTCCGTTATGCTGGGCTGGACATTGCTTGTTTCAATAATCAATTAATAACAAGACTTGGTGTTTCTTGATCAAGTTTTATTTCTTAGCCCATTACTCCGTCGTGGAGTGGAGATGGACCCCTGTCAGAGCCGACAATTACGTCTACACTCCTTGAAATCTGGGCCGCTTCTGTTTACTAAATTAACTTATTTTACGCGTCCAATCGCGCGCCTTCTAAGCGGTCAAAGTTTATTAACCGTCACCGGTAATTTTCCATGGACTCCCTGATTTAAAATTAACGGCCCTAATTTAAATTTCTAGCTACAGATACGTTCACAATTCATGACTGCCCATAAATTGTAACATTTTGACGATGTGAATTGTTAGAATTTGTCAGTCAGATAAGAAGTGTTATCATTTCTAACTAAGAAGTGCTAACATTTCACTTAGAAACTGAAAGAAAAATTGGGGCTATTCGCAGAATTGCGTCCCGGATCCTGCACTAAAAAAATGCTAGGTGGTGATAGCTGAAAAAACAACCCTCCCTACGAATGAATATGAATTTGTAATTGATTGATGGAAATAAGTATATTAAAATGAAATACCGAAAAAATTGTTTCGATTTTTTATTCTAATTAATTGTCGAAAAAATAAATAAATAAAAATACCAAAAAAGATACATTTGTTAGCGTTTTTATCGACAAATTACTTTTTTTTGTGGTTTGAAGGCGTTAAAAGTAAGCCATACTTTTTATCGATAAGTAAATTAAACATTTAGTCCCCTTAAAATATTTTAAAGAGGAGGGGCTTAAAATATTTACATTTACTTGCCGAAAAAAGACTGGAGGGAGTAAAATATCGCATTAACTTTTCTGGAAAAACGCCTTAAGCGCTGGTTGTTTTGTTTTTTTGTTTGTTTGTTTTTGCTTGTTTGTTTTTTGAGTTTTTTTTTCATCTAGGGGCTTCATTCGTAGGGATGGTTGTTTTTTCAGCTATCACCGCCTAGCGTTTTTAAGGCAGGAGGCTGGGACGCAATTCTGCGAATAGCCCCGAAAAATTTCACATGCAGGAGTTATCTTTTCCTGTTTATCATCTATTATTTCCCATTCTTATTCCTTTATTTTGTAAATGGATAATGATCTTTTTTTCAAATTCGTTTCACAAACGATATAAATAACAATGACAATGGTGGTCCAGAGATTATGATTTATTTCATTCGCATTTCCCTTTTTACAATTCAGATAAATACTGGAGGTAGGTATATTGAAGAATTCGCAAAAAAAATATCTAATCAACTCTTTCGTTTTCCAAGATGGCTGAACACATATCAAGAGTCAATTTTAAGCATCCATGTTGCTTGGACGATCGGAATGAAAAAATGTCTGGTCAACTTTTCTTTTTACAAACATGGTTGAACACATATCAAGATTCAATTTTAACTATCCATGTTGATTCGATGATCGGAATTAAAAATAAATGTCTGATCAACTCTTTCGTTTTCCAAGATAGCTGACCACATATCAAGAGTCAATTTTATCCATCCATGTTGATTCGACGATCGGAATTTTTAAAAATATCTGATCAACTTTTTCGTTTTCCAAGATAACTGAGCACATATCCAGAGTCAATTTTAACCATACATGTTGATTCGACGATCGGAATTAAAAATAAATGTCTGATCAACTCTTTCGTTTTCCAACATAGCTGACCACATATCAAGAGTCAATTTTAACCATCCATGTTGATTCGACGTTCGGAATTAAAAATAAATTTCTGATCAACTCTTTCGTTTTCCAACATAGCTGACCACATATCAAGAGTCAATTTTAACCATCCATGTTGATTCGACGATCGGAATTTTTTTAAATATCTGATCACCTCTTTCGTTTTCCAACACAGCTGACCACATATCAAGAGTCAATTTTAACCATCCGTTGTCGGAATAAAAAAAAACGTAAAGTAAAACAGACGATATTTGCAAAATAAAACTGTATTGTTGAAAAAAAAAAGCAACATATTATTAGTTTATATTAAAAAATAGAATTAATATATCAACAAAAACAATGGGTTTATCACAATTAAGACAGTAAGCAATAATAACAAATCTCTGTCTGTATTCAAGACAGGATTTAGAGGTAAAATTTTGGTAAATTACATTTGAGATTTTTACAGAAATATAACTAGGGTGTGTCAAAAGTTTTGCACTATTTTAGTATTTGCTAATTTGCATATATATTATATCACGTGACCGAAACAGTTCTCAGTCGTGGTTTAGTTTTATGGCATATTTGCCCTTTTCGGGACATATAATGCCGAATCAAGTCATTTTCACAAACAAAGAATTCAGGTTGGTTGGTCGTGTAGTTGTACGGCATATCAACCCTTTTCGGGTCATTTAATGCCAAATCAAGTCATTTTGATAAACAAAGGGCTCACTTTGGTTGGTTGTTTAATTTTACGGCATATCAACCCTTTTCGGGTCATTTAATGCCAAATCAAGTCATTTTGATAAACAAAGGACTCAGGTTTGTTGGTCGTTTAGTTGTACAGCATATCAACCCTTTTCGGGTCATGTAATGCAGAATAAAGTCATTTTGATAAGCAAAGGATTCAGGTTGCTTACAGTACCTGCTTTTACTTAAGTGTTACCCAATTAAGTATTGAACAGACTCATCGCTGCTTAACTTCGGTGATCTAGTGGGAACCGGTGCTTTCAGCGTGACTTGACCGTAACTCTCAATCGTGGTAGGTTTTGGTTTGGTTTGGTTTCTTTGTGTAATGGCATATCAATCTTCGTGGGTTATTTAATGCCAAAGCCATCCTTGTAGAATAACAGTAGTAGTACTGGGGGATAAGTGGGTGTATACCTTTCCCAGGGGTATTGTGTGAAAGTAAGCGTAATAGAGCGACTGGGGTTTAAACTCGCTTACTACGACGTCGCAGTCCAGTAGGTTAGCAACTATGCCACAGGGATTCACCGCGCCGTCATTTGAACTGGACTATAGCGACATGAAGCAACGAAAAATATGTGTTGTGCGAAAGGTAATGGCGCAGTTGTACACAGCGGGAGGCCAGCGGCACAGATTACCAGCCCGGGAGCCTAGAGGAGGGGCAATATGAGACAGGCTGGGATTAGACCGTCGGGAGACAGGTTAGTTTTATCCTACCGATCGGCACGTGTGTTACGTCGGTCGTGTACAAGAGGAACCTCGGGATCGGAGCAACGGTTCGCGTGCTCGCTCGAACGAGCCGCGGTGCCAAGCTGCCTCTAATCCGGAACCGCGACCGGTGTTGCCACGGTATTACGAAAGGCGTATCTTTTCGTTCCGCTGGAGCCTGCCATAGCGGTCGTCTGTCGCTAGTAGCGGCGGCTGTTGCGTTCGGCGGGGCGGTTCACCGTCTCTGTTGGGCGTCTCGGTCGTCGTTGCATACGCGGCGGCGTGCGCGAACGGGCCAACCGACTTGACATCCGCGACAGGCGGGATTTTGCCGTCGCCGTCTTGTTTCGAACCCCCCGTGGAGTGTGAGACGAGGGATCGCTCGTAGACCACTTGACTTCAAGCCATGCATAGGAAGGCTTGAGGGTTATGAATTAATGTCAGACGTCTCCAGACGGCACAGGCTGCCTGGTTGGGGCCTAACCCGGCCTTAGATCGAAGCCAGCGGCACAGATTACCAGTCCGGGAGCCTAGGGGTTGGGCAATGTGAGACAAGCTTATATCTACGTATAGGATAGCTCGATGGTTATGAATCTATGTTAGGCGTCACCAGACGCCACAGGCTGTCTGATTGGGGCCTAACCCGGCCTTAGAGCGAAGCCAGCGGCACAGATTACCAGTCCGAGAGCCTAGGGTGGCTGAAGAAATTTTGTTTGGGCTACAAGAACCTCGAGGATTAAGCAAGGCCAAGTAGGCTTGAAAGCGTGGATTCAGAGGCCCTGCTTCAAGCTATAGAGGCAAATAGTGATTAGCAATCAGAGAGTATCAGGTAAGCTCGGCATTTCACAGTCCTTTGTGGTTCGTCATATTATAAAAATAAGTATTAATTAATTTAAATTATTTGTGTTTTATCCATTTTTGTTCCTCAACTTTTAACCACATTTTGTCGGATTTTACCCAATTTATTACTTCTTCACACCACACACACACATATTATATATACTATATATATATATATATATATAATATATATATATATATATATATAATTGTAAAAGAACAATTGTATCTACCGCCAATAGTTATACCGCTAGTATATTGGTGTTTAGAGTTTAGGCAATTGCATATGTTTAAAAAGCACTTTTGGAATTTTACACCAGCGTAAGCTGAGAGTCTTTCAATGGAGTCTGAGTGACAGCAAGTCTCCTCATGTCTCTAGGACTCGGTAATAAAGGACTATTTGCTCGTAAATTCCTATCATAAAATAAACTGAACCCTCATTTTATGTCCGTGTTTTTGTATTAAATGTTTTATTTTTCTTGCACCCGTTATGTTACAATACTAAATATATTTTATTTATTCATTTTAATATTCATTTCAATGTGTATATTCTAAAAGTTTTTATTTTGTGATAATGTTTAGTTTTAAAGTGGGGGCTCGTTTTACAATTATAGGCATAATTGGATCCTCCTTTTATGACCGTAATTTTGTTTTTTCGTCGACGATGATTAAAATCTGACGTTTTTTATTTTAGAGTACCAAAACCAAAAAGAAAAGAAATACAACAAAAAAGTAATATTTCAACTTTTTCACTCGTAAATCCTGCCATAAAATTAGGCTTGGGCATTTTATGGTTAGAAATTTACGAGTAAAAAGTTGAATTGTAAAAAACGAGCCCCCGCCCTTAAAATTAAGCTTCTCACAAAATAAAAAGCTTTTAGAATATACACATTGAAGTGAATATTAGAATAAATAAAGGAAATATATTTAGTATTGTAACATAACGCGTGCAAGAAAAATAAAACATTTATTGCAAAAACACGGACATAAAATGGGGGTTCAGTTTATTTTATGGTAGGAATTTACGAGCAAATAGTCCTTTAATACCTAGGACTCTTCTGGATATTTTTTATCTGATCACAACAATACTGTTGTCTAGATGATCTTAATTCTTCCTCTGATTTCCAGTTTTTTTAGGGACCGTTCCAAGCAAAATTATCCTAACCTGCTGAATTGTGTCCCACGCTACTAAAATATTGCAAAACTTTTGAATCACCCGTGTGTTAATATATATTTGTATGGGGGATAAAGCACGTGTATCTATATATAAGGAAAATGTGTACATCTCTGTGCGTTTTGTTCAAGTCAAATATGACAATTGTTTTTATTTTTTGTTTTATTTTGTTTGTTTATTTTTTTTCTTATTAATTGGGCAGGTATAATAGTCATGGGAGAGTGGTTAGTTCAAGTGGACCCTCACATAATAGTCTCTATTAACCTTGGGGGCATTCCAGCAATAAGTTATTTTCTCAAAATATCTGGCGATGTGACAGCGTAAAAAGTGGATTTACACACACACCACACACACACACACACACAACACACATATATTATATATATATATATATATGCGTTAATGTATTGAGTAGTGCCTTACCGGTGGGGTACGGGTACGATCGTTGGAAGGCGCCAGTATCCAGGGGTTTAAGACTGAGAAAAAAAAAAAATACAGAAAGTCAAACAACAAAAATGTGCTCAATACAAATGTTAGAGCAAAATTTATCTAAAAAATGGATAAAAGTAACCTTACTCGGAGTTCATCGTCTGAATCGTCAGGGTTACATCTGCTGAATTAATCGAGTTTCGATTAATATCAGTTGGTACATGTATGTCCTTAACTGATATTAATCGAAAACTCGATTTAATTCAGCGGATGTTAACCCTGACGATCAGAAGATGAAACTCGGTAGGTTACTTTTATCCTCATTTTATAAATATATATATGTGTGTGGTGTGTGTGTGTGTAAGAGAGAGAGAGAGAGAGAGCAGTTTGTTTGTGGTTGTCTGTGTGTGTGTGTGTGTGTGTGTGTGTATGTGTGTGTGGTGTGAGTGTGTGGTGCGCGCGCGTCTGTGTGTGTGTGTGTGTGTTGTTGAATGTGTGTGTGCGTATCATTATCTCATCATCAAGTGATTGTGAGAGCACGGATTCCCATGACTCTCTCACCACCCGTCTCTGTCAGTCGTCAAAAGTCCTACTCACGGCATCCAGTATCCGTACAACACTGTACAATGTAACTTTTGGTTTGGTTTGGTTTGGTTTGTTTTACGTCATATCAACCTCAGTGGGTCATTTAATGCCGATAAAGTTTTGAAATAAATCAATTCTTAATGGATAATACAATCCTTTTACAAATACATTTTTTCTATTTAACCCATAGATGGGACCCTAACAGGTACTACCACTCCGGGTCAGAGTGGACCAGGGAGCAATAATGTAACTTTTGCTGGTTGGCCTATATATATATATATATATATATATAATATGTGTGTTGTGTGTGTGTGTGTGTGTGTGGTGTGTGCAAGAGGACGCTGAAAAGTTCTGAGCCGACCAAAAAGAAAACAAGCGAGAATCATGAAATGCACGTGCCACTCTTACAATTGTTATGCTTAAAACATCGAAGTTAAGTAGCGATTAGTCTGCTCAGTAATTAGATGGGTAACCACTTTTGTAACAGTAAGTACCATAAGCAGCTTGAGGCCAATAATGAGGCCGAGCTTCTTCAGACCACTGATATTTTTATTTAGACAGGCACATGGCCAAACTCATTTTATATTCATACATTTCACCTCCCTCATTCAGGGGTGATCATATTGCATTTTTTCTTTTCAAGTCTCTTTTTTATTGGTGGAAAAAAAATTTTTTCCTTCATCCTATGCATGGTTGGCGGTGGTATAAATATAAAATGAGTTTGGCCATGTGCCTGTCTAAATAAAAGATATCAGTGGTCTGAAGAAGCTCGTGGGCATACTCGCGAGTGGAAATGGTCCATAACCACGATACCCATGGTATTTAAGGCCTTTTATTCCCAAATAACTTTGCTCTGTCTACAATAATTAAACATTGAGCTCTCATACGGAACCTGAACTCTACAACAAACTACTGGTAGAGAATTAGAACCAGCCTAGAATCACCTTGTACCAATAAACTTGGTAACTGCCACCAAATTAAATATATATATATATATATATATATATATATATATATAAACCTATATATTATATATATATATATATATAAGGTTTTAGCTTTTTTTATTATCACTGGAACAATTATTGCCACCGCTCGGTTTCCGAAAACTGGAAAGGTAGCAATAATTGTTCCAATGATAATAAAAAAGCTAAACCCTTTATTTATTCATTTATTTATCTATTAACGCTCTATCACAGATATTGAGCACTGTCCTAATAACACTGTACGTTGGATTACTACCGCTTTTTCACGTATAATAGTGCCAATCATTCACATTGATATATATATAATATATTATATATATATATATATATATATATATATATATATATATATATATATATATATATTGAGAAGTAAATACACACGCGGTGTGTTTATGATATGGCTTTTTTAGCCGACAATTTTTGGGAGAATATGTGCTTAATTGAAGTCGTACCTAATTTTGAAAGTTAATTAATTGATAATTAGTTAATTAGGCGGGCATACCTATTTAAATGTAAGGCTAAAAAAATCGAGAAAAAAAATATATATATTGGGATGTGTGTGTGTAGACGAGTTGACATGCCGTTAAAACCAGTCACTTCTCTGAAAATCAACTTAGCCTATTTCTCTCTTCTCTCTCTCTCTCTCTCTCTCTCTCTCTATATATATATATATATATATATATATATATATATATATATTCGACTTGCCCTGATGAGACGTAAACGTCGAAGCACTGTGTGTGTGTATGATTGATATATATTCTCCCAATAGCCGGTAGAGGACTGTAGAGGAGACATTAATTGAACTTTTACCGTTTAGCGTAAGACATTTACTCGTCTGTTGTTTACAGACTTGAGTTCTTTGGTGATTGTAAAAAAAACATACATCTGCGTAAGTATGTACCAATTAATTGTCTGCCTTTTACTGACAGTTGGCGATGGCCGGGAAGGTAAGTAGCTTAACAAACGAAAATTATGTTGGCTTTCGCTCCCGTCTAGTTGTAGCAGTTAAATTCGAGCCGCACTGATGAGCCGTAAACTTCGAAACACTGTCTGTGAATGACTAATATATATATATATATATATACACACACACACACATATATATATATATATATATATATATATATATAGTCATCCACAGACACGGGTTTCGATTTATCAAGACTCTTCAGTGTGGCTAGACATTTTGAGAGCTACCTACAGCCGGGATAGAACTCTGATCCGTTCAGCAGCAGTCCGACAGCTTAACCGCTCGGGCATCGTCCTCCACAGAATGCGAAGTGGATTTTAACTGTTTTAAAACACACACATCTGTATGTATGTAAAGGCCGCCATAGAGTGCTCCATCCCTTTTATAGGAGAACGTTGCGTTTACGCTTTAGTTGGTGATCATCAACGAAATCCCCCCAAAGTGCTCAACCTCTGGGGGAAGGGGAGCATATCTCTTTCTTTTTTCTACCCCTACTCTCTCCACCTCTCTCTCTCTCTCTCTCTCTCTCTCTCTCTCTCTCTCTCTCTCTCTCTCTCTCTCTTCCAGTCTCCCCTCTCTCTCTCTCTTTCACTTTCTTTTCTCTCTTCTCTCTCTCTCTCTCTCTCTCTCTCTCTCTATATATATATATATATATATATATATATATTTACACAGAGAGAGAGAGAGAGAGAGAGAGAGAGAGAGAGAGAGAGACCAGTTGATATGTCGTTAAAATCAATCAATCAATCTAAGCACATCGATAACCGTTATGGTACGCACGATTCATTTGCAGTGTCAGATTATATCTATGAAGAGAATGGTCTATACGAGCGGTCCCAACCACAGGGTTGCGACCCGGTATCAGGCCGTGGGCCATTAGGTACCGGGCCGCACAGAACGTTTGATTTTTTATTCTTTTTTTATTATTAATTATCAGTCTAAATGTCGATGTTTTATTTTGAAAAGTGATTTCTGTGACTCTTTACGAATTTTTAATAATCATTTCTTATTAGAAAGGATTTTCGTTCAAAAATAAATATTTTCGTTTACAGAGATATTGTTGATTATTAATTTATGAATAAAAGTTGTTTATTGTCTGTTGATGTTTGCATTTGACATAAGACCACTGTGGATGATTTATTATTATTAGATTTCGTCATTAACAATTATCGAGCAAATGTAGGCCGGAGCATATGAAGGCCGGTCCGTGTTGCAAAAAAGGTTGGGGACCGCTGGTCTATGCTACACTTTCTGGGATGAGGTTCAGATAATTAATAGGAAACACCAATAAAACGGAAGGAAATTGAAGCGGATTATTGGACAGTTCTATATGTCAGTCTGATATAGATTTCGGTAATTCCTGCCTTTATTCACTTGACAAAGAAAATGTGGAGACCTCCCTCGGATTGAAATTGGAATCACCGTTTTTAGGAGTAGTGGTAAGAATTTTTTTTCTCTATGTATCCAGTTTCGTTAAAAAAAAACGGACTGATTCAATACAATAGGCATTATTAGCGATCATCTTTCTTCTGAAGAGATAAGTTTTTTTCTTCTTTATTTTCTTACGAATTATACAGATGAGAAGAGCAGAAGAATAGGTTAGCCAATGCATTGAGATAACATTATGAACTCAAAGAAGGCGTTCAGTTGTCCGAATAAAAATTTTGAATGCATTACTTCGGCTTGTATCTGTCTGTTTAACGTACCGTTATAATAAGGAGTTATATCTAGATATCTAGATATTTAGACATACACACACACACACAACACAATAATATATATATATATATATATATATATATATATATATATAGAGAGAGAGAGAGAGAGAGAGAGAGAGGAGAGAGAGATGGATAGATAGATAGATAAATGGATAAGTATTTACCGCGTACCCAACGTGTATTGTCAGGCGCAAGGCCCTATTAATGTGAGACTGCCCACGAAACTAAGCTTATGGGAGGCGGGTGCAAAAAATACGTTGATCCCGTCAGCATTCCACCTCAAGGGGAGCCACTCAGGCACCGGGCAATAAACCCAGCCCTGCCCCTTTAAATCGAGGGAGCAGGTGTTGCCTGGGGGATGGTCCTCTGGGATTAATATATATATATATATATATATATATATATATATTATATCTTATTATAATGGAGATTGTGTGTTTTTCTGTCTGTAACCGAAACTATATTCCTATTCAAGTCACAATTCCCTTAGTTTACATCACATTCTCCATGATTTTATTTTTATCTAAATCTCAAGTATTAATAAAATTGTCTTACATTATTAATACTGTTAACTATGTCTACGTACTGATAACATGCAATTATATTTATATATACAACAAAATAGCGGTTTACAGTGTGAACGGGAAGGCTAATTTGCATATTAATATTAAAAAATCGAATTTAATTTAATATGTGCTTAGTATTATTGATTTCTAACTGTTTGGTTTTATTTTAATGAATATAAGCAAAAATCTCTTCAATGAATCTTAAATGAAATGCATTAACAAGATAAAATAACTGTCATTTTATTCTTTACTTCCTCTTATAACTAAATACTTAAATTATACAAATAACAATGAAAGACGAGAGTGATGGAAGAGTAAGTTTCAGTTGTTCCATTTTTTATTATACTCCCTCTGTTTCAAATCTTTTATTATACTCCCTCTGTTTCAAATCTTTTTATCTGTATTCTTATTTAGTTTCATTAGCCTTTCTAATTTAATAAAATATTTTATTACATTAAAACTTAAATACTTGCACCAGGAGGGTGCATTATTTGCTAGTATATAGTAATAATATAATAATAATAATAATTAATAATAATAATAGTAGAGGAAAGGATTTAGAGGTTTACCATGGTTTCAATCCAAATGATTTCATCAGGACCCAATCCTACGTTTAACTAAATGATGTAATTCCTTAGTTAAAGTAAGATACACTTTTTTTCGGATAACAACGGTTGAACGTACGTTATTCGTCTCTCATTTTCACGTGCCACTATAATCTTCATACAATGACTGCTTTTACACAGTAGCATTGCAATCAACAAAGCCTTCATCAGATGATGACTCTGGGTTCGACATGGTTTCGGGGCCGAAGCATCATTACCACTAACGCTAATTCTACTCGTTCATTTATTCCTTAGTTCTCATTTCTAGATCCAACGAGAGAAAAGTAAATATTTCATAATAATCTCTCTCTCTCTCTCTCTCTCTCTCTCTCTGCTCCTCCCCACCTCACCTCTCTCTCTC
>CM042160.1:93066810-93071094 GCA_023376005.1 Doryteuthis pealeii | reverse complement strand
GCTCTTAAGTAAACCACCTAAACGTTGTAGTAATTAATTATCATACTATGGTATATCCACAGGTCCTGCTAGTAGAGAGAGTTAAATCAAGATTATTATACGTTTTACATATTGAACTATTTAGCAATAGCTCTTAAGTAAACCTACTAAACGTTGTAGTAATTAAATTATCATACTGTGGTATATCCACAGGTCCTGCTAGTAGAGAGAGTTAATCAAGATTATTATACTTTTTACATATTGAACTATTTAGCAATAGCTCTTAAGTAAACCTACTAAACGTTGTAGTAATTAAATTATCATACTGTGGTATATCCACAGGTCCTGCTAGTAGAGAGAGTTAAATCAAGATTATTATACTTTTTACATATTGAACTATTTAGCAACAGCTCTTAAGTAAGCCTACCAAGCGTTGTAGTAATTAAATTATCATACTGTGGTATATCCACAGATCCTGCTAGTAGAGAGAGTTAAATCAAGATTATTATACTTTTTACATATTGAACTATTTAGCAATAGCTCTTAAGTAAACATATAAAACGTTGTAGTAATTAAATTATCATACTGTGGTATATCCACAGGTCCTGCTAGTAGAGAGAGTTAAATCAAGATTATTATACTTTTTACATATTGAACTATTTAGCAATAGCTCTTAAGTAAATCTACCAAACGTTGTAGTAATTAAATTATCATACTGTGGTATATCCACAGGCCTGCTAGTAGAGAGATTTAAATCAAGATTATTATACTTTTACATATTGAACTATTTAGCAATAGCTCTTAAGTAAACAAATCAAACGTTGTATTAATTAAAATTATCATACTGTGGTATATCCACAGGTCCTGCTAGTAGAGAGAGTTAGATCAAGATTATTATACTTTTTACATATTGAACTATTTAGCAATAGCTCTTAAGTAAACATATAAAACGTTGTAGTAATTAAATTATCATACTGTGGTATATCCACAGTCCTGCTAGTAGAGAGAGTTAAATCAAGATTATTATACTTTTTACATATTGAACTATTTAGCAACAGCTCTTAAGTAAGCCTACCAAGCGTTGTAGTAATTAAATTATCATACTGTGGTATATCCACAGGTCCTGCTAGAGAGAGTTAAATCAAGATTATATATTTTACATAGTGAACTATTTAGCAATAGCTCTTAAGTAAACATATCAAACGTTTAGTAATTAAATTATCATACTGTGGTATATCCACATGTCCTGCTAGTAGAGAGATTTAAATCAAGATTATTATACTTTTTACATATTGAACTATTTAGCAATAGCTCTTAAGTAAACATATCAAACGTTATAGTAATTAAATTATCATACTGTGGTATATCCACAGGTCCTGCTAGTAGAGAGAGTTAAATCAAGATTATTTATACTTTTTACATATTGAACTATTGAGCAATAACTCTTAAGTAAACGTTGTAGTAATTAAATTATCATACTGTGGTATATCCACAGGTCCTGCCAATAAATACTAATATTCATACACTAGAAGTGTTAATTTTCGAAGAACGTAATCGTTCTTGTGTCTCTGAGCCTATTAACGTACGCAAATCAAGTTTTATGGGAATTGGCGAAAAATTAAACCTATTCCAGAATAAACAGAGAAAGACTCTCCTTGTCAGAAAAGGGTGTTTCATATCGGCTGATGGTGATAAAATCTATCAGCAAGATCTCCTTTGGGGTATAAACTCAAATGAATGATTGTGATTTAGAAACCCGGGGCTGTCTCTACGATCATCTACACTATGGCAACTTACTACTGGTCACTGATTGGTCAATCAGTTTGGCATCCGGCCACCTGTCGGCAAAAGTTGTAAATAAAAATCAATCAGTTATCTCAACAAATAACCATTTCGCATTATTACCGTCCGCGTGAAAAACGTCTTTCAATCTAAGGCTTAGCGAATTTATTTCATGTCAGATCTCAGAAGGAATGATGTTTTTGTTTTTTTAATAAAGAAACAAAGGAAAAAGCAACTTCCATTAACGTAAGATCTAAATAAGTAGCTGTATCTTGTTTATAGATAAGTTTCTTGCAAAACTTTATACATTAAATAATTATAAATATAAATAAAAATAAAAATAACTATGTAAAAATGTATATAACTAAAGGTGCATTTATTGAAATTCGTTAAAAAAACACCTAGACCATCAGATATTACAACGACAATTTCATAATGTATATAAACTAATGTTCTACTATTTATTTTATGTATAGATTATATTGATTATAAATTAGGTTCTCATTAATAAAAGCTTAAGATTATTGTGGAATCTGTGACGTAAGCCGTGACGTAGTTTCGGCTTCAGACAGAAATGCATTGTATCTCCATTATATATAGACTAGTAAAACATTAACACTATGAATATATAAGCCCGATATTTCAGTCTGGACGATATTTTACTATATACCGTAAGGCCGATACCGTGTTTCCGCGAAAATAAGACCTACCTGCAAAATAAGACCTAACATTCTGTGCTAGAGCTTAATGTGACCAGCCGATTGATCAGAGGCGGCCTCTCCTACCACCCATCTAGCCTGAGATAAAGGCTAAAATGGATTGTTGCTTCAAGCATCAAAAACTAAATTTTGTACTTTTCCTTATTATAAACATATTAAAGTGTATGCGCGATGTAATGCTCAATAACATCTCTTATATAATATATATATATATATATATATATATATATAGCAAAACAGACGCGACTCATTTATTTACCAACCCCTCCGCACGAGCAGGATGTGACACAAGGTCAATTTCTTAAGCGGAGTTCAACAGGTTTGAATTCAGAGTTTTCCTTCTCCTAGACCAGTTGCCTAACCAAGGTTAAAGAGCCCAGTCTTCCTCAAAAAACAAATAAATCAAAAAATAAGATATGTATATGTATATTTTTATTTATATATATATATATATATATATATATATATATATATATATATATAAAATCATATATTGAGAACAGAATCTTAATTTTTCTTTGCACAAGTCAATAATATTACTTATAAAATTAAAAATTGCCCCTTTTTTCAAATGCCACTCTTCATCGAATTCATCTTTATTCTCTAACCGTAACAACCACCAAACATCACTCTATCTCTCCAACCGTAAGTGTCTAAAATTTATTTATATTTTTTATTTATATATATTTTTCAGTTAATTTTAAAATTTTCTTTCCTTTATTTTCAATTTTCTTTCTTTCTTTCTTTTTAAATCTTCGTTTTTGTTTCATTCTTTCTTTATTTATTTCTCTCTTTCCATTTTTCTACTTCCTTTTTTTTTTTTTGTCTTTTTGTTGTTTTTTTAATGGTTTTTATCAATGTTTATATTTTCTTTCTTTTTTCTGGTTTTCTTCTTTGCATTGTTATCTTTATTTCTTTTAAATTTGCTTTTCTTCTTTTCTTTCTTTCTTTCTTTCTTTCTTTCTTTCTTGGTTTATTTCTCTACTTCTTGTATGACTATTTTCTTTCTCTCTAGATTTCTTTCTTTATTTATTTAATTCTTCCTTTCTTTCTCATTCAATTTCTTTTGTTCTTTCTTTTATTTTTTTTTCGAACACTTAAAAATTCTCTGTATTTTGACCGTTTTAACTTCAAATATCAAACATTTTACCCTGAAGAAGGTCGTTTTTCTTTGTATACTTAAATATCTTATAATTTTCTATTATTATTATTTCATTTTATATTTAAAATAGTAATAAATAGAATACAATGTGTACATGAACAAACCCCTGGCCGAAACAAGTGTTGGTAATACATAAGATTAATTTCATCCATTCAACATTTTCTTTCCTTTATTTATTTATCCTTTCTTCATATATATATATATATATATATATAATATACCAAGCGTGTTGGTAGATCCTTGCGGAGAGAAAAAACCCGGCAGAGAGTTTGATTGTAAAAATATACTACCAAACATCAACCAGGAAGAAAAAATTTTGAAAAAAAAGAAAAGACCAAGATATTCGTACCAACAAAAAATAATCTATTGGTATAGTATTTGGCCAAAAGAAAAAACAATTTATATGCATATATATGTATATAAGATATATATATATTCATATAACCGCTAGGAGAAGCTAATTTGTAAAAAGTGCTCGATACCTAAGTAGAGCCAAGTAATAAGGATATCTACTGAGTCAGACGAACCTACTGTTAGTTTCGCATAAAGCTCTTCAGGGCTAAAATCTGACTCAGATTTTAGCCCTGAAGAGCTTTATGCGAAACTAACAGTAGGTTCGTCTGACTCAGTAGATATCCTTAT
>CM042160.1:93039310-93061810 GCA_023376005.1 Doryteuthis pealeii | reverse complement strand
CTATATATCTATATCTGTCTATATCTACCTATCTATCGATTTCAGTCAGTTAAAATATATATATATATATATATATATATATATATATATATAATATATATAGAGAGAGAGAGAGAGAGAGAGAAAGAGAGATCAATAGACTTAGATAATAGATAGATAGATAGATAGATAGATAGATAGAAATGAGTAGAGTATGATAGATAGATAGATAGATAGATATGAATAGTCTGAGATAGATAGATATTAACAGATGGATAGATACATAGATATTAACAGACTCAGATGAATATATAGATAGATAGATAGATAGATATTAACAGACTCAGATAGATAGATAGATAGATAGATAGATAGATAGATAGATATTAACAGACTCGGATAGATAGATAGATAGATAGATAGATAGATATTAACAGACTCAGGTAGATAGATAGATAGATATTAACAGACTCAAATAGATAGATAGATAGATAGATATTAACAGACTCAAATAGATAGATAGATAGATAGATAGATAGATAGATAGATAGATAAGCACACTTCTCGGTCCTCTGTTATAGGTAGATTTTCTTTTTGAACAATAAAATTAATTCCTTATAGCAAAACATGTCAAAACTCCGATTAAGAAATTGACCTTGTGTCATCTCATACACGTACTGAGCCTAGTGGTTTGGTTTGTTTTGGTTTGTTTTGTTTTACGGCATATCAACCTCAGTGGGTCATTTAATGCCGATAATGTTTTGAAATAAATTCATTCTTAATGGATAATACGATTTTTTTACAAATACATTTTTCTATTTAACCCATAGATGGGATCCTAACAGGTACTACCACTCCGGGTCAGAGTCGATCAGGGAACAATGGTGATGAAGGGGTGCTCCACATTCCCCAAACCTCCAAAACTGGAACCTCACCATCAGATAGAGTTTAACGTCATTCCCAGGTCAAGTAGACCCTCAGTCGCCACCTTCTAGCACCCATTTGATAAAAAGGGTTGGGGCTTGCCATAAGGGCAATAGGGTTGGGGCAATCATATAGGTGCTAGGGCTTGACGTGACCAGCCGATTGATCGGATGGGGCCTCTCTGACCGCCCGTCTATCCAAAGATAAGGCCTGCTCATCCACCTGGGCTCTATCCTTAAGCATCACGGGTCGCCACCTACGGCCAGCAGGTGGCCCCATTGGGGGAGTCTCACCCCTCTGCAGAGGTGCAGTCGGGGCACTCTAACGCCTCAGCCGACAGGGCGGTGAGCCTTGTGGAGATCGACTAGAATACTTTGAAGGGTTATGGAAACCTGAAGAGACTTGCTGTCACTCGAGGTCTAGAGAAAAACTCACAATATGCTTTCTAAAATTAGGAGACTATTGTTAGTGAGTTCGATTTTCACTGTGTGCGCCATACTACCGGCCTTTAGATGCAACACTTCACTTTTACCCTTACTTAGGCTAGACGGCCGGTCGGAAAGCCCCCTCCCAATACCGATCAAATGGGCTAGTCACGTCCAGCCCTAACACCTATATGATTGTCCCAACTCTATTGCCCTTATGGCAACTCTGAACTATCGTATATGCGCTAGACTCGGAGTGGTGGTGTCCGTTAGGGTGCCATCTATGGGTTAAATAGAAAGAAATGTGTTTAAAAAACAAAGTGAGTATCCATCAAGAATGAATAAAACAAAATGATCCAACAGGGGTTGACATGCCAAAAACCAACCAACCAACCAACTAGCCTTGGGATAGATGGGAGCTGCACAGGAATGCTGCACGCAGTCTTGAACAAGACATGGAAGCAGCACCCCACAAGGAAACAGCTGTACGGTCACCTGCCCCCCATTTCACAAGCTATCCGAGTGAGACGAATAAGACATGCAGGACACTGCTGGAGAAACAAGGATGAACTCATAAGCGACGTTCTCCTGTGGAAGCCAACACATGGAAATGCAAGTGTGGGGCGCCCAGCAAGGACCTACATTGACCAGCTATGTGAGGATGCTGGTTGCTCCACAGAGGAGCTCCCAGGTGCAATGAATGATAGGGAAGGTTGGCGAAAGATTGTCATGGATACCCGTGCTGTAGGCGCGACATGATGATGATGATGATGATGTCCGTAATACATGTCTTTATTCGAATTCTAAGTTGTGTTTTTGTTTTATTTCTTTAACTCGTTTCTGTTAACACTTGTGGATTGAAACACCACATTTTAACCAATTGGCCTTGTGCCACATCTAAGCTTAGTAAATAACTACATATCTTCTAACTTATTTGTAACAGTAAACTGATTTTGTTGGTGTTGATAATAATTCTTGGTTTGTTGATTTGTTCTGTTTATTGTTATCGGCGATAGTATAGCATTTTATCGTGTGTAATTCCCGTTCACATCCTTTCGGCACTTATGATTCCTAATACCGTCAACAAAAAATTAAAAACTAAAAAAAAGAAAGAAACAGATTTAAATTCATGCATTTGACACCTAGACAAATATATTTTGTTTCGTTAAATCAAAAAAAAAAAAGAAAGAAAATGAAACAAATCTAATACTCACTCATCTGAAAAACTAAACGGAGCAGATATAATATTTTCTTTTAAAAAGAAAATCGAAAAAAAAAAAAGAAATTCGAAAAAAACAAAAATAGAAAAAATATTTACAAAATGGAGAACGTTTTCAACAAAAGTTGGAAGTTGTCGACAAAAAAAAAACGCATTTCCGGTTGAGAAGATGATTTATAATTCGCTGCGTAAGCAAAATGGATTTACGCATGCGCACTTGAATGGATTGCGAAGTTGAACAGCAGCCATGACAGAATGCTCAGATACATATACATACACATAGATAAATTTAATAAATGTTTGTTTTAAAATCCACAGAAAAAGTTGAATTTTTTTTTTAAATTTTACATAACCACGTTAGTTTTCTTGTCGATTTAACATAGGGCGGTAGTTATTGTGTGTAAAAAAAATTAAAGTCGTCGTGGTAGCCTAATGTCGGTATCAGCCACTCAGCGAGGGAGTATATCCCCTTTACACTAGCGCTAGACCAAGGAGATTGTTTTTGCGTCTGAGGTGAGCACCACACCTACCATCAGCTCCTTATTTTACCGCACAGATCCCCGTGCTACTCATACACTGTGTTGGCGAGGACCGGTATCAAACTAGGAACCTTGTGGTTTCTAACCGAACGCTCTACAGACTGAGCGAATAAATATTGTTAGTCGAGCGCTTTCGGTTATTCCTTTAACCATAATCAGGATCTCAGACGTCAAAAGTTAGAAACAAAATCCAGATAAGACACAACGGTGAATCAAATGTATAACAATTGTTACATAATTCGTGGGTAGCCTACGAATTGTGTATGTAAGTGTAGTTAAAAAAATTCAAATAACGGGATGGTAAATGGAAAGTCACTGTTAGCCGTTATTGGTAATCACCTTCTTCTTCTTCTTCCTTCTTCTTCTTCTTCTTCTTCTTCTTCTTCTTCTTCTTCTTCTTCTTCAAATTTATTTTATCGTATCTTCTATTTAACTACTACTAGCAGGACCCTTGTTACCTACATCATTGAATCCACAAAGCGTATATCCCACTGGAGATATGGTTGGTTGGTATTTAATGGCATATAAATCATTGTGGGTTATTTAATGCCAAATCTTGTTTGCTTTAATAGGAGTTGTTTAACTTCCTGTAAATTAATATATTGGTTAGAATTATTTCTATTGATAAATTCAAAGAAATAATCTTTATTAAATTAAGGTGTACCAATATATTGGTAGAAAATAAGTTCTTCCTGTGGGATTGTCTTCCCTTTGGCTGGAAGAGTTATCTTCCCTCTTGTTTCTCGTTTTCACCTCCAGTTCAATGTGTAAAAAGTATACTAATCTTCATTTAACTCTCTTTACTAGCAGGACCCGCGGATATACCACAGCATGATAATTCAATTATTACAACGTTTATTTAAGATTTATTGCAAAAATAGTTCAATATGTAAACGTATAATAATCTTGATTTAACTCTCTCTCTCTCTCTCTCTCTCTCTCTCTCTCTCTCTCTCTCTCTCTCTCTCACACTCTCTTTTTCTTTTCTTTCATTCTTTTCATCTTTACATTATGTTTGATTGAAAAAATTAACGTTATTGCTTCCGCGTGCGCTCTCTCTCTCTCTCTCTCTCTCTCTCTCTCTCTCTCTCTCTCTCTCTATTTCTTCGTTCTTTTCATTATATTTTTCTTTCTTTATAATAAAAACGGAACGGTCCATTATTTAGTTGAGGTAATGAACTCATAAGAGGATAATCAGGAGTTACATTTTTTTCATTTCATCTTGGATTATTTAACTAAATAGTTAAATTAGGAAATTTTAGCAATGAAAGACGGGAGTATTAGAAAATGACGGAAGAGTTAGTTTCAAAGTTGTTCTATTTTTGGATTATATACTACTCTGTTTCAAATCATTTTATCTGCTTTCTTGTTTAGTTTCATTAGTCTTTCTAATTTAATATATTTTATTATATTAAAATATTGTACCAGAGTTTGATCACCTCTGATAGGAAGTCTGATGTTGGAACCCGAAACTTCCCAATGAACCCTGCGGATTACATCACTGACGACAACCACCAGCGCCCCAAATGTAGGAGCGTATATTTAAAGTAAACTTAAATACTTGCGCTCGGATTTTTGCTAGTATTATTGAGTCTCCCAAACTCCGATCAGACAATGCCAATCTTTCCACTATAGGGGATCAGGATTTAGCCAAAGGGAATAACACGATTTTGAGGAAGAAAAGCTATACTATCCTCTAATTCCAGTCGTTTTGGTTTGGTTGGTGGGATTTTACGGCATGTCAACCCTTGTTGGGTTATTTTCTATCGAAGAAATTTTTTTATTCATTCTTGATTATTCAATTTTTTTTTCAAACTCATTTTCTTTGAAACATTTTTAAACACATTTTCTTTTTACCCTATAGATGCGACCCTTACATATACTACCACCCGGGCCAGAGTGGACCTGGGAGTAATGTTGATAAAGAGATAACCTACACTCCCCAGAACTACAAAATTGAACTTCACCATCAGATGCAGATTAACGTCATCCTAGTATTATCCTCGTACTTCACTTGTACAAGGTCAGGCACAAGGCCCTATTAACGTGGGACCACCCACAAGCCGAGACTCATGCCCACCACCTTTAGAACGTTTATGAAAAAATGGGCTAGAGGGTTTTCATAAGGGCAAAGGGGTTGGGACATTTTTATGGGTGCTCGGGCTTGAGCGACGACCGATAGTTAGATGGGACCCTAAAAGGTACTACCACTCTGGGTCAGAGTAGACCTGGGAGTAATGGAGATAAATGGGTACTCCACATTCCCCAGAGCTCCAGAATTGGAACTTCAGCATTAGATGCAGTTTAACATCATACCCAGGACACTAAGACCCTCAGCCACCACCTTCTAGCACATATATCATAGAAGGGGTTATGGGGAGAGTTTTAAAGAACATTCAGGCACAAACAATATCGATATGAATAAATATTACACTTCTAAGATGTCCCTAATATTTCTTATCTCACCATCTTTGTCTTTTCCTTTCTTCTCTTTCGACAGTCTCAAACTGAACGCCCGCCCTTCTCGTGCCAAAATAATCGATCCATGCCTGTTCATGTTTCATCTCCTTGGCGCCATCCCCTGGCCAATGGAACTGACCACACAATCTCACGAACTGTTTTGGTCTCTTCGTGATGCCAGCGCATTTCCTAATGATCCAGAGACATAATACTTATTTGAAAAAATCGACTCCTCTACAACCGGGCATTCACCGGTCGTAACCCGGGGCTATTTCCTGATACATGCGCTCACAAACACGCCCACGCACAAAAGAGAATGACTCCCAGGTTTGGCGTGACGAACAAGCCGCTGAGACAAAATAACCAACAAAAAAAATTACCACCCTGTCGGCGAGTCTTAGAATATGCACATTGTATCTGCCTTGATACCACCCACACACAAACACTGCGTGTCTTGGGTAAGTCTATAAACTATATTTGATGGTGTGGTTCCAGTTCTGGAGATTCCTGTAGCGTGGAGTACACCTTCATTCATATTACTCCCAGGTCCACTCTGGATCATAATAATAATAATACAGTATATCTTAGAAATCACATATAGAATCATCCCTTACTACCAAGTTTTGGATACCTTTCATCTATATATATATATATATATATATATATATATATATATATATATATATTATTATTATTATTATTATTATTATTATATATTATTATTATTATAATAATAATAATTAACTTTCAAAAATTAGGTACGACTTCAATTAAGCACATATTCTCCAAAATATTGTCGGCTAAAAAAAGCCATATCATAAACACATCGCTTGTGTATTTACTTCTCATACTGTCGTGTAGAAGTCACTATAAGAGGAACAGAAACCTACTTCTAAACAAGTCCGTTTGGTGTAGGGGTTAGCTTGACAGTCAGGTTTCGAATCACGCACAAGGCGGTCTTCCTATCTATAGCTCTGCTGATGAGGCCTAATAAGCCGAAATGTACATACAGAGATTGATTTTTCTCGATTTGTTTAGCCTTACATTTAAATAGGTATGCCCGCCTTATTAATTAATTATCAATTAATTAACTTTCAAAATTAGGTACGACTTTAATTAAGCACATATTCTCCCAAAAATTGTTGGCTAAAAAATGCCATATCATAAACACACCGTGTGTGTATTTACTTCTCATATATATATATATATATATATATATATATATATATATATGTCTACTTTAACCAAGTTAATTAAGCCTTCGTCAGGACATTACAAAAGAATGGAAAAATTATTGTCTAAACAATACATGTTTGTAAATTTACATTTCAAGATTCCCGTCGTTTTAAAAACATCCTTTATTTTTTCTTTCTTTCTTTCTTTCTTTCTTTCTTTCGTTCAATCGTCTTTCTTTCAAACTTATTTTGTATATTTCTTTCATTCTTTCTTTTCATTCTTCTTTCTTTCTTTTAAATCATTCTATGTCTCGTTCTTTCTTTCAATCTTCTTTCTTCTTTTTTCTTTCTTTCTTTCTTTCTTTCTTCTTTCTTCTTTTCTTTTTCTTTCTTTCTTTCTTTCTTTCTTTCTTTCTTCCTTTTTATTTTCTTTTCACTTTATCTTCCTTTCTTTTCTTTCTTTTTCTTCTTTCTTCTTCTTTTTTTCTTTCTTTCTTTCTTCTTTTCTCCTTTATTTATTTTCTTGTCACTTTCAATCTTCCTCTTTTCTTTCTTTCTTCTTTCTTTCTTCCTTTCTTTTTCTTTTCTTTCTTTCTCTTTCTTCCTTTCTTTCTTTCTTTCTTTCTTTCTTTCTTTCTTTTTCTTTCTTTCTTCTTCTTTCTTTCTTTTTTCTTTCTTTCTTTCTTCCTTTATTTATTTCTGTTCACTTTCTTTCTTCCTTTATTAATTTCCCTTTTTTCTCCCTTTCTTTATTACATTCATTTTTTATTTATTTATTTCGTTCAATCTTCTTTCTTTAAAACTTATTTTTCTCTTTCTTTCTTTCTTTCTTTTTCTTCTTTTCTGTTATTCTTTCTTTCCTCTTTTTTATCATTCTATGTTTCTTACTTTCTTTCAACCTTCCTTTCTTTTTCATTATTTCTTTCTTTCTTCCTTTCTTTTTCCTTCTTTCTTTCTTTCTTCCTTTTTTTTCTTTCTTTTTTTTTTTAAATATTTTTCCTTTCGGTAAAACTTGCAAATCATACTCAAAATCCCATAGCCCAGAAAAAAACAAACAGAATCCACAAATTTTGTAATAAAACTGTTAATTTTAACTAGGGGTGTTTAGGGTTAGGGTTTAGGGTTAGGGCTAGGTTTAGGGTTAGGGTGAGAGTTGGGGTTTAGGGTTAGTTTAATGGGAAAATAAATAAATAATTTGGGTTTGTTTTTTCTGGGTCACCCTGTATACATTGTGACCCACCCCCCACCACCCCAAAAAAAACAGAACCCACTAATTTGTAGTAAAACTGTTAATTTTAATTAGGGGAGTTAGGGTTAGGGTTGGGGTTGGGGTTTAGGGTTAGTTTAATGGAAAAATATATAAATAATTTGGGTTCTGTTTTTTCTGGGTCACCCTGTAATATCATTGGGATTTTGAGTACGATTTTTTTTTTTACCTTCTTTCTTTTGTATTGTCCTGACGAAGGTTTTATATAAACCGAAACGTTTAAACGTCGACTTCAGCATCAAAAATAAATTCATATTTTTTCGGAATACTTTGTTTTTGTTTGTTTTTTTTTATTTTCTACATCTGAAATGATCACATCAACGACAGCAAAAATGCCCTCACTTTCACCAATCCAATTTTCTATCGAGAAACGCAGCACTTTGCCTCAAATAACGCTAATTCGAAAGCGGGAACAACTTGTTTGCTACAACATCTGGGTGGAGCACAGCTTTCACGGTCTCAATTTCCTGTGAGAACCAATCTCCCTCCCCCCTCCACACACACACGCACATACACCGAGCTGATGTATTAAAATGACTCAAGGGATGAAGATGGGATGTGGTATAGGAACGTTTGCTTCTTCTCTTTTTCTTTTTCTTTTTTCTTTTTTTTTTTTTTTCATTTATGGCGTCTTGAGTCGGCATCTTCGTCGCTCGTATTTTTATTGGTTCTGGTGCTTTGGCTAAATCGAAAGTGAAAGTAGACATCTCCACAAGTGTCACTTCATTTCAACTCTGTTTGTTTAGCCCTAGTGCCGTTATAAGCGAAGTATAATCTGATAATGATATCGCTCCTTTTAACAAGAAAAAGAAGAAAGTGTTATTTAATATATATATATTAATATATATATATATATATATAATATATATATATATATAATTATTTTATATTTTTGCTTGAAGACAATTACAATGCGCATATCGCATAAAATTCGATAATTATAAAAGATAATAATGACAAGTGAATTTCGCAAAGAATTACTCGGTGTGTAGAATATCGTACAGACTGTTTCAACTTTATTAAGTCTCATCAGCGATATATACTAACGATTTCCCTCCGACAGAAATCGAAACCGGGACTTCAGCAGAATAGTCAGAAATCCTACTGCTTCGGCCACGATACAGCACGGAGAAATTCCTGCGAAATTAACCTGTCAATGATACTGAGACGTCTCTACCATATGAGGCAAGTGGGCGCTGAGGGAACAATAACAAACCCGGGCTTTATGCTCTTCGGCGAAAGAAATGATATATATATATACAAGTTTTGTTGAACTGTACAGACAATTCTTGTCGGACAAGTTTTTGGTTGATCCTTTCTAATTTTCGGGCCATCTTTTTGGTGTCGGGTGTAACTGGTGTAACAGTCCACCAAAGGTTTCAAAACGAGCGCTTTCGGCAATACAGTTTGCCATCATCAGGTAGGAACCACGACCATTCCTACAACCTCCCACTACAAATGGTTATTACCTCCCACTTCTAATTCCTTGCTACTACTCGTAGCATAAAAATATGCACCCTTCGGGAATAAGCATTTAAGTTTTAATGTAATGAAATATATTAAATTTGAAAGACTAACGAAAACATAAGAACTCTCTCTCTCTCTCTCTCTCTCTCTCTCTCTCTTCTCTCTCTCCTCTCTCTCTCTCTCTCTCTCTCTTATATATACAAAAAATATGTAAAAAAAAAACCTTTAGAAAATTAAACATTATCACCAATTCATTTCAAAAACGCAGTCGGCATTAAATGACCCATTGAGGTTGATATGCCGCAAAACAAGAACAAATCAATTGCTTTAAAATAACTGTTTCTGATGTGAGCAAGAAACCTGCATGAATAAGTGTTTAACTGTCAAAGGTGTTTGACATGTTCCACATTGTGGTTGTTGTTCTTGTTTGAGTATATAGGAGTGTGTGACCAAAGCGTAATCGGAACACAATGACTTGTTCCTTTCTAGATTTCCTTAGTGTTTCCATGCCAAAAATAGGTCAACGGGTGGAGTCCTCTTGGTGTAGGGGCTAATGTGGTGGACTGCAACATTGTAGAGAGTTCAAACTCCAGTCACGCTTTTACATTCACTTTCGGACTACTACCCGTGGGAAAGGTAAGAACACCCTCATCACCGCAGCTATGATTTATATAGTACCACTAGTGTCCTTCTATAAAGATTTCGTTGACATCAGATAATCCATGAAACGTTATATGCCATTAAACAGAGAACAAATTAAACATACAAACCCACACATAGACACGCACACAAACACACACACACACATACACACATATTTATTAGCTCAGTCGGTAGAGCGTTTGGCTAGGACTCACAAGGTTCCTGGTTCGATACCGGCATTTACCAACTCAGCGTATGAGTAGCACAAGCATCTGTACGTAGTTAGCTTATCTTATGATCTTATCTCTGCTACTACTGGATATCTGAGTATCTGGGCTTTTGTTGGGCTGCATTCTCTCTGTCCTGCCATGGGTCTAGAACCGCTAGGGATCTACTTGGGTCCTTTCTGTCCTTGGGTCCGTAGATAATTTTAGTAACGATCACAAGACTTGATACTGTTGTTGCTGTTGTTTTGTTTGTTTGTTTTTGTTTTTTCAGAAATCTTTATTTTATTTCAACCCAAGTAAATGCCCTAGGAGGGCAGACCCTCATCTTGCGTCTGTCCTCTGCAAACATTCAGCCAACTCTCTCCGTCCGTCTACTTTGAAAACTTCAGCCAGACTCCAAAATTTTCATAATTTCATTTGCTCTTAAAACTGTTATCCGGCTCGGCCAATCAGAAGCTATTCTGGTTTTCTATAGGGTGACCCCAAAAAACAGACTTTTTTGGAAAGTCAGGTCTGTTTTTTTGGGTCACCCTATATATATATATATATATATATATATATATATATTATGGACTCACTTCTCGATTTTCGACGCATGAGGGTTTCACACACACAATGAACATCCACACAGGGATTTGTTTATAGTGGTGAAGGCTTGTGTTGGACCATCCACACCTTTTGGCACTGTCGATAGGAAAGAATTGGTGCATCAAGGGTTGCAACAAACCCAATCAACGACCGACCTCAGGAATTTTGAATTCAGAGTTATCCCTCTCCTAGACTGGTTACCTGCCAAGGCGAAGGGCCCAGTCTGCCCAACTATTTAACCCAAGCTGGAAGGAATTTTGAATTCAGAGTTATCCCTCTCCTAACTGGTTACCTACCCAAGGCTGAAGGGCCCAGTCTGCCCTACTATTTAACCATAGCTGGAGGTGAGAATATTGGATTCAAACCTTTCCCAAGGGTATTAGCGCTAGTGAAATGCCAAAACAGCTTCGTCTAGAATTGAATATATATATATATATATATATATATATATATATATAATATATATATATATATTGTGATAAAAAAACAGGTCTGACCTTTTAAAAAAAATAAATGTTTTTGGATCCCCCTGTATTATTTATTATTTACCACTCGCATAACACGCAAACACACTGCTGACGTCATACACTAACTTCCACACTCATTATCATTTTACAGTGAAGTAGTTTTATTATTCTATGATGAGGAGGAAACCGGAAAGTAATAACTGAAAAAAAAACTTACTTTGTAATCGATCGATAAATTACTCATCATCATCAGGTCACGCTAACAACACGGATTCCTATGATTCTCTCTCGCCACCCGTCCCTATTCGCCATCACTCCTGCGGTCTTCCACACGGCACCCATTATACCCACAGAGTTGATTAATGTATGTCTTTGTCAAGATGTGTTTATACAGTTGTATTTTTTTAAGGAAATCAATAGTGATAGGTTGGACTACTTTACTGGCCTCAACGCCCGGAACTTTTTCTTTACCGGAGGGTCAAAATGACTTGCTTTATTGACCATGTTTGATCTATGACAAATATTCAATACTCTTTATTTACAAATGTTGCAAACTGCATAGTTAAAATAGATAGATAGATAGATAGATAGATAGATAGATATGAGCAGATTAGAATAGACAGATAGATATATAGATAGATAGATGGATAGATTGATTGATTGATTGATAGATAGATAGATAGATAGATATGAACATATTTGAATAGATAGATAGATAGATTTGAGCAGATTATGATAGATAGATAGATAGATAGATATGAATATATTTGAATAGATAGATAGATATGAACAGATTTGAATTAGATAGATAGATAGATAGATATGAACAGATTTGAATATATATATAATATATATATATATATATATTATATATATAGAGAGAGAGAGAGAGAGAGAGAGAGAGAGAGATATGAGCAGATTATGATAGATAGATAGATATGAATATATTTGAATAGATAGATAGAAAAATATGAACAGATTTGAATAGATAGATAGATAGATATGTACAGATTAGGATAGATAGATAGATAGATAGATAGATATAAACAGACATATATTGATATAAACAGAGATATATAGAAATAGACATAGAGATAATAACAGATAGATAGATAGATAGATAGATAGATAGATATGAACATATTAGGATAGATAGATAGATAGATAGATAGATAGAAACAGACATAGATTGATATAAACAGAGATAGAAATAGACCGAGATAATTAGGTAGATAAATAAATAAATAAATAAATAAATAGATAGATAGATAGATAGATAGGCTTATCTATTCTTTATCCCCCCCCCCATATACTCTCTTTCCCTTCCTGTTCGTCTATGCACTGTAGACCGCTTTATGTTTTTGAGGCGTGGTTAACGGAGACATCGAAATCAGGTCAGTAATCGATAAAAATCAACAGATGCCATGAAGATATAAAACTTAAAAGCAATCAATCGGCTATCCATCCAGATAGCAGTCTAACAACATTGTAAGTTCTTTAAATACACATATCATCCTACTGATATCGACCCTCGGTCGTGGGCCGGTGGGTCCGGTGGCTTCGGCCCTCGACCGGTTAAGTAATTAACAGCGTTGATCCGGGGGCGGGGAGCTATCCCTTGAATTAAAGGGACAGGGTTACGTTTATTGTCTAGAGCCTGAGGCGCACCCCTTGAGGGGGAATGCCGACCTATCAACGAGTTTTTTGCACCTACCACCTATGATTCACGGCTGGTGGGTGGGTCCACATAAGTAGTTAAATACACATATCATCCTACTTACATCGACTCTCGGGTCGGTGTGTCCGGTGGCTTCGGCCCTGGTCAGGTTAAGTAATTATCAGCGTTAATCCGGGTGTCTATCCCTTGAATTAAAAGGGCAGTGTTTACGTATTGTCTAGAGCCTGAGGCGCACCCCTTGAGGGGGAATGCCGACCTATCAACGAATTTTTTGCACCTACCACACATGAGTCACGGCTCGTGCGTGGACCCAGATAATTTCTTTAAATACACATATCATCCTACTGACATCGACTCTCGGGTCGGTGGGTCCGGTGCTTCGGCCCTATCGGTTAAGTAATTATCAGCGTTAATCCCGGGGTGGGGCTATCCCTTGAATTAAAGGGGCAGGGTTAGGTTTATTATCTAGTGCCTGAGGCGCACCCCTTGAGGGCGGAATGCCGACCGTATCAACGCATTTTTTCACCTACCACCCATGAGTCACGGTACGTAGGTGTGCCCACACAATAAGTTCTTTAAATATACATATCATCCTACTGACATCGACTCTCGGGTCTGTGGGTCCGGTGGGTCCGGTGGCTTCGGACCTCGACCGGTTAAGTAATTAACAGCGTTGATCCGGGGGGTGAGGCTATCCCTTGAATTAAAGGGGCAGGGTTAGGTTTATTGTCTAGAGCCCTAGGCGCACCCCTTGAGGGCGGAATGCTGACCTATCAACGAATTTTTTGCACCTACCACCCATGATTCACGGCTCGTGGGTGGGCCCACATAATAAGTTCTTTAAATACAGATATCATCCTACTGACATCGACTCTCGGGTCGGTGGGTCCGGTGGCTTCGGCTCTCGACCGGTTAAGTAATTATCAGCGTTAATCCGGGGGGTCTATCCCTTGAATAATTAAAGGGGCAATGTTACGTTTATTGTCTAGAGCCTGAGGCGCATCCCTTGAGGGGGAATGCCGACCTATCAACGCATTTTTCCACCTACCGCCCATGAGTCTCAGCTCGTGGGTGGGCCCTCATAAAAATGTCCTTGTGTCACACCCTCATACGTGGGTTGAGCGGTAAATACACTTACCTTATACTGTCTTCGGCCACATCTAAGATTAGTAAATAACTGCTAACTTTCTAACTTGTTTGGTGCTGAGGTAACACTAAACTGTTGTTTGTGTTTATAGCCCTAGCACCTATATGATTGTCCCAAAAGAGAAGCGCGAGGTGTAATGGTTAGATTCAGGGGAAATGGACTCGTCGACCCGAGTTCAAATCCTGAGGGAAACTATTTGCATTTCACATAGCGCTAATACCCTTCGGAAAGATAAGCATCCAACTGCCCTTCCTTAAGCCATGGATAAATAGTAGGGTAGACTGGCTTCAATAACCAGTCTAGAAGAAGGAAAACTCTGAATTCAAACCTGTTAAACTCCGTTTAAAAAATTGATCTAGTGTCACATCCTGATCCTGCGAAGGTGTTGGGATATATATATATATAATATATATATTATATATATATATATATATATTTGGGAATAAAAGGCCTTAAATACCATGGGTATCGTGGTTATGGACCATTTCCACTCGCGAGTATGCTCACGAGCTTCTTCAGACCACTGATATATTTTATTTAGGCAGGCACATGGCCAAACTCATTTTATATTCATAAAAAAAAGTATATATATATATATATATATATATATATATATATAATACGGTTCATCGGAATCATATGTCCAGTGGCTTCGGCCTCTAAACCGGTAAGGAATTTAATATCAGCGTGATCCCAGGGGGTCATCCCTCAAGGTAACACCTGCACCCTCGGTTTTAAGTATTTATTTACCGCGTACCCCACTTGTACGGGTCAGGCACAAAGTCCCTATTAACGTGGGACCCTCGGTTTTAAGTAACAACGCTAGGTTTATTGCCCAGGGCCAGAAACTCCCGAAAAAAAGAAAACGGAAGCGATACATGCAATTTTTATGCACTAGCCATGGTGAGCTTCGGTTTGCGCGCGGTTCCCCGCTATAATAATCGTTGTGTTCAACAGGTATGGTGAGTTGCCAGTAAATACCTACCTTGCTTCGGAACCCTGTTTCCAGTGGACTCAGCCTCTTGACCGGTAATGAATTTAATCTTAGCATGATCCTGGGGGGGGGGCATACCCCAGGCAACACCAGCCACCTCGATTTTAAGTGACAGGGTTGAGTTTATTGCCCAGTGCCTGAGGCACTTCAAAAAGAGGAATGCTGAAGGGATACATGCAATTTTTAAGCCACGAACGAGCTTCGATCAGTGCGTGGTTCACCACTTTAATTTGCTTACGGCCAAGTCACGCTGAAAGCAAGGTAACCGAAATTAAGCAGTGATGAGTCTGTTCGTTATATAGATGGGTGACCATTTAAGCAAAAGCAGGAACTGTAAGGAACCAAATATCAAAATGACATGATTCGGTATTAAATGACCCGAAAAGGGTTGATATGCCGTAAAACAAAACAGCCAACCAACCTGATATCAAAATGACTTGATTTGGCATTAAATGACCCGAAAAGGGTTGATATGCCGTAAAACAAAATAACCAACCAACCACAATAATGGTGGTTGTGTTCAACTAGGATGGTGTGATGTCAGTAAATACTTAATTTATTTGAACATTCTTTTTCTCTCTGACTCGGCCTTGATTTATTTTGGATAGATAACACGTCAGCCAGCCAGTTCCCCAGTTCCCCGACCCTGTGTAAGTCTGGGAACGATCAGTTTAATTTTTTTTCTCTTTTTTTTGTTTCGTTTTGTATTGTTTTTTCCCCCAAAGGAATAAAAATTTATCCAACTGCTGCTTCGGGAATTGTCGAGACTAAGATAGTTTCGTTATATGTTTCTTATCTCTCACGTTTTTATATTGTCATTTAATTAATAAACACGGGGTATCTATCATTAAAAGAATAGAATGAAATAAACATATTCATTTATTGCAAATTCGCTGATTACATAATAGTCAAACACTTTCATATAAAAAAACGTTAACAAAGAAAACGTAAATGTTTATATTCGATCTAGCAAAGTAACCGTCAAAATAATAGTATCATGTAACATGTGTCAAAATAATAGTATCATGTAACGTGTGTATGTATTTAATCAGCGCCTTCGCAGGGTTAATTCAAAGGTTTCTTTCTCCAAGACCGTTGGCCATAACAAGGTTAACCAGCCCAATCTGTCGTAACGTGTGTCAAAAATAATAGTGTCATGTAACGTGTGTCAAAATAATTGAGTCATGTAACGTGTGTCTAAATAATTGAGTCATGTAACGTGTGTCTAAATAATAGTATCATGTAACGTGTGTATGTATTTAATCAGCGCCTTCGCAGGGTTAATTCAAAGGTTTCTTCTCCAAGACCGTTGGCCATAACAAGGTTAACCAGCCCAATCTGTCGTAACGCGTGTCAAAATAATAATGTCATGTAACGTGTGTCTAAATAATAGTGTCATGTAACGTGGTCTAAATAATAGTATCATGTAACGTGTGTATGTATTTAATCAGCGCCTTCGCAGGGTTAATTCAAAGGTTTCTTTCTCCAAGACCGTTGGCCATAACAAGGTTAACCAGCCCAATCTGTCGTAACGTGTGTCAAAATAATAATGTCATGTAACGTGTGTCTAAATAATAGTGTCATGTAACGTGTGTCTAAATAATAGTATCATGTAACGTGTGTATGTATTTAATCAGCGCCTTCGCAGGGTTAATTCAAAGGTTTCTTTCTCCAAGACCGTTGGCCATAACAAGGTTAACCAGCCCAATCTGTCGTAACGTGTGTCAAAATAATAATGTCATGTAACGCGTGTCTAAATAATAGTGTCATGTAACGTGTGTCTAAATAATAGTATCATGTAACGTGTGTATGTATTTAATCAGCGCCTTCGCAGGGTTAATTCAAAGGTTTCTTTCTCCAAGACCGTTGGCCATAACAAGGTTAACCAGCCAATCTGTCGTAACGTGTGTCAAAATAATAATGTTATGTAACGCGTGTCTAAATAATAGTGTCATGTAACGTGTGTCTAAATAATAGTATCATGTAACGTGTGTATGTATTTAATCAGCGCCTTCGCAGGGTTAATTCAAAGGTTTCTTTCTCCAAGACCGTTGGCCATAACAAGGTTAACCAGCCCAATCTGTCGTAACGTGTGTCAAAATAATAATGTCATGTAACGTGTGTCTAAATAATAGTGTCATGTAACGTGTGTCTAAATAATAGTATCATGTAACGTGTGTATGTATTTAATCAGCGCCTTCGCAGGGTTAATTCAAAGGTTTCTTTCTCCAAGACCGTTGGCCATAACAAGGTTAACCAGCCCAATCTGTCGTAACGTGTGTCAAAATAATAGTGTCATGTAACGTGTGTCAAAATAATAGTGTCATGTAACGTGTGTCTAAATAATAGTATCATGTAACGTGTGTATGTATTTAATCAGCGCCTTCGCAGGGTTAATTCAAAGGTTTCTTTCTCCAAGACGGTTGGCCATAACAAGGTTAACCAGCCCAATCTGTCGTAACGTGTGTCAAAATAATAGTTTCATGTAACGTGTGTCAAAATAATTGAGTCATGTAACGTGTGTCTAAATAATAGTATCATGTAACGTGTGTATGTATTTAATCAGCGCCTTCGCAGGGTTAATTCAGTTTCTTTCTCCAAGACCGTTGGCCATAACAAGGTTAACCAGCCCAATCTGTCGTAACGTGTGTCAAAATAATAATGTCATGTAACGTGTGTCTAAATAATAGTGTCATGTAACGTGTGTCTAAATAACAGTATCATGTAACGTGTGTATGTATTTAATCAGCGCCTTCGCAGGGTTAATTCAAAGGTTTCTTTCTCCAAGACCGTTGGCCATAACAAGGTTAACCAGCCCAATCTGTCGTAACGTGTGTCAAAATAATAATGTCATGTAACGTGTGTCTAAATAATAGTGTCATGTAACGTGTGTCTAAATAATAGTATCATGTAACGTGTGTATGTATTTAATCAGCGCCTTCGCAGGGTTAATTCAAAGGTTTCTTTCTCCAAGACCGTTGGCCATAACAAGGTTAACCAGCCCAATCTGTCGTAACGTGTGTCAAAATAATAATGTCATGTAACGCGTGTCTAAATAATAGTGTCATGTAACGTGTGTCTAAATAATAGTGTCATGTAACGTGTGTCTAAATAATAGTATCATGTAACGTGTGTATGTATTTAATCAGCGCAATTCGGTTATTTCCTATAACTCCAACCTAAAAAAGGGGAACCACTCTGAATTAATTTTTCTCTGCTAATTAATCTACCCATTATTTTTCCATTAAACTAACCCTAAACCCTAACCCTAACCCTAAAACCGTCTTCTTTTTTCCTAGTAGATCAATAATAAATAAATAATTTATAAAATTCATTCAGAGTGGTTCCATTTTTTTTTAGGTTGGAGTTATAGGAAATAACTGATCTGCGACCCTATCTTGCTAACCATTACACCACGATCGATATTTATAGGAAATAACCCGAAGATCTATTACTACTGAATAGCGAGTTCGATCCTCGCTGGGTTGTCTAAATGTGTGACCTTGTGTCACATCCTGCTCATGGCGAACAGGTTTGGTAACTATTTATCTATGACCCAAACTAAAAAAAAGTGGGATGAATACATAGGGCGTCCCATAGTGGTGTAATCGTTAGCAATATAGTCTCACAGATCCATTAGTAATGAATAGCGAGTTCGATTCTCACTGGGTGCCTCATCCTTGCGACCTTAAATCCTACTCGTGACAAACGGGTTGGATAAGAACTTAGGGCGACCCATCATGATACAATAGCAATCAAGCTAGTCTTACAGATCCATTACTACTGAATAGCGAGTTCGATCCTTGCTGGATGCCCCATCCTTGGGTCGCACCCTAGCCGTGGCGACCGGTTCGGTAAATATCTACCATCAAATATGATGAATAGCTAAACTTACACTCACACACATACACATAGACACATAAACACACGCACATACAAAACACATACAAACACACACATACACAAGTATGCATATGTACATATAAAGAGAGAGAGAGGGGGGAGAGAGGGGAGAGAGAGAGAAAGAAAGAAGAGAAAGAATATTGATTAATAGATAGGACCACCAAGAAATTGATATGCGCAGAGATAAAGCAAATGACATGAACGGATAGATGCATGAAAACAGGCTGATAGATAGATAGATAGATGGATAGATAGATATTAACACACTCAGATAGATAGATAGATAGATAGATAGATAGATATTAATAGACTCGTATAGATAGATAGATAGATAGATAGATAGATATTAATAGACTCGTATAGATAGATAGATAGATAGATAGATAGATAGATAGAAACAGACTCAGATAGATAGATAGATATTAACAGACTTAGATAGATAGATATTAACAGACTTAGATAGATAGATAGATAGATAGATAGATAGATAGATAGATATTAACAGACTCGGATAGATAGATAGATAGATAGATAGATAGATATTGACAGACTCGGATAGATAGATAGATAGATAGATAGATAGATAGATATTAATAGACTCGTATAGATAAATATATATATATATATATATATATATATATATATATATATATATATATATAGATAGATAGATAGATAGATAGATAGATAGATATTAACAGATAGATTGATAGATAGATATTTAACAGACGGATAGATAGATAGATAGATAGATGGATATTAACAGATAGATAGATAGATAGATAGATATTAACAGACGGATAGATAGATAGATAGATAGATAGATAGATAGATATTAACACTCGGATATATAGATTGATAGATATTAACAGACTCGGGTAAATAGATAGATAGATAGATAGATAGATAGATAGATTGATAGATATTAACAGACTCGGGTAAATAGATAGATAGATAGATAGATAGATAGATATTAACAGACTGGGATAGATAGATAGATAGATAGATATTAACAGACTCAGATAGATAGATAGATAGATAGATATTAATAGACTCGTATATATATATATATATATATATATATATATATATATATATATATATATATATAGAGAGAGAGAGAGAGAGAGAGGGGGGGAGAGAGAGAGAGATATTAACAGACGGATAGATAGATAGATAGATAGATAGATAGATAGATAGATAGATAGATATTAACAGACGGATAGATAGATAGATAGATAGATAGATAGATATTAACAGATCGTTGTAACTAGTTTCTCTTAGACTATTTACAAGCCAAGTCTTAAAGACAACATTGTGACAAAGATTGACTATACATGTTTGTTTTGTTTGTTTGTTTTTTTTTCTTTTTTTTTTTCTTTTTAATCTCCCGCCTTATTTTGTAGCATAATAAATATATTGTCATAAATTGACAAAGATTTGTCCGAATCGCGTAATTGTTCGAGTCTACTTGGCGCATGCGCAACATTTCTCGCATTTGGACAAAATTTCTTCATTGAAAATCTTAATCAACATCAACCCATAAATAATGCCCCACTCAATTTTTACTATAATTCAATTCAGATGAAAAATGATGGTCTTTCTTAATTCTAATAGTTGATACCATAAACTTTTCACAACGGATGTGGGTATCTCGTGGCGTAGTCGCTAAATGTGCTGCACTGGCTCATCGTAGTAAGCGAGTTCGAACTCCAAGAGGCGCTATAGCATTCACTTTCAGACTTCGTTTTAAAATACAAACCCAGAAAACATTTTAAATTTTCTAAAAAAAAAAAAATCAACCTTTTCAACAAGATCTAACAAAACATAACCGAATACTTCCATAGAACCGTTACTTTAAAGACTGAAATTCATATTAGTGGGGCAGATAAGAGTCATTTTTAGAAGAATGATGATACAAGCATCAAATTTGGTACAAGTGTCCTCCAAGATATACTAATCATATCTGCCCGATTGGCCAATTGAAAATCCAAGATGGCGGTCATTTTTCAAGATGACCGCCAAAATAATCACCGGGCAATTCCATGTCAAATCATAAAAAAAGTAAAATTGTCATCCAACCCCTTCAATTTTTGTACAGGTGTGCACTCTCTTAAGGTTAGACAATCCCAAAAATTTGAGCTTCCAATTCCAAAAATTGGCGGAGTTATGTCGATTTTAGTTCTCAAAATTTGGTAGGGTTCACGGAGAATGGTGACTTTTCGTAACCTATTTTTGTCTGTAAAATGAATTCTAGAGCTTCCCTTACACCTAAAATTTGGTTTATAAAAGGATTTTTGCATGAGGAATCCGTAAATGCTATCAAAAAACAATTTTTAGTTATTGATGGTTTCTGATTTTTTTCACAGCAAGATCAATATCTCGATGTGGCACTGCATCTATGACAAAGTTTTTTTTCAATTATTATTTCACATATATTTCACATTTACGCAATTCATGAGAGTAATCAGGGACGTAGTTTCAGTTGCAGACTGAAAGACACCGAATCTCCGTTATGATAAGATACGATCTAGTTAGTATTATTTGGATTATTCGGACTATTACCTCGTCTTCATTGTTATCTGTACAACGTTCCGATCGATGTGCCCTCCGGCCTTCTTCAGGCATTTCTTGTCAGACTCGGGAACCTTCTTTTCGGATTCGGGAACCTTCTTGTCGTAATCGGGAGCCATCACGAAACTTTGAACCAAACCCTTTATTCAGTCCACGGGGGTATCCTGTTGCCATTCCGCTAACCATAGCTGGGGTACAGGTTTTAAGCTGTGTTGATTATTATTCTATGTTACCGCTGCCCCTGACCAGGATTGAACCTGTAGTCTAGAGATAACTCACTTAGAACTGTCTTAACCTAACTCCTTTATCCACTAGGCTATATGTCCATTTCCGAGAAAAAGATACGATCTTTTTGCAATAAACCATTTGACCTCTGTATATATTTTATATCCCAAATATGTTTAGACAGCTTTGTATTATTTCTGAATGAAGTTTTGTTTGCTATTGTTTCTTTCCTTCCATTGTCACTTAATCGATCGTATCTGGATCATATCCGGTTTGTTGTTAAATTTTTACAGTGGCTTAATAAACCGTATTTTTTTCGTCAGGCATTTATTCACCAATGAGCATTCATTCGTTTTACTGTTGCACAGATGATTAATTTTATTTTATTTTATTTTTATTTTTTGGAGGGTGAGGTGTGTGTGTGTGTGTGTGTGTGTATTTCAATTTTCAAGTAGTGCAGTAAAGTAAGGAGCTAGTGGTATGTGTTGCTTTTTACTTCCGACGCTAAAAACAATCTTCTTGGTCTAGCGCTAGTGAAAGGGGGATATACTCCCTCGCTGTCTGATTGATACCGACTTTGTGCCACCCCGATGACTTTAC
>CM042160.1:92996810-93034310 GCA_023376005.1 Doryteuthis pealeii | reverse complement strand
TATCAATAGATTGCCAAGAGTGTACGTATACTCAGAAATGAACGGGACAAACTTTTATCGAGAGAAAAGGTCGCTAACAATAAGCAATCCGAAGGAGGCCATCTTGCTGCAAGCTGTAACTAATTGTATTGTGTAGTTAATGACTGGGTGAGGGCGCCATTGTTTAAGATAGGTATCAATAAAAATGAATATTGCATTGTTTTATTTAATTAGGTGACCTGCTGTCGTATTGGGGGAGGGCGACCAGCTGATGTTTTTTTTTGTTTCTTTGTGTTTATTAATCTATCGATTGACCTACCTGTCTCTGTTACTATATAACGATATCTATCTATCTATCTATCTATCTATCTATCTATAATATACCAAAGTTGTTGGTAAATCCTCGCCGTGATAAAAAAAAAACAGCAAATAGTTTGATTGTAAAATTATACTACCAAACATCAACCGGGAAGAAATTTTTTTTTGTAAAAAAGAAAAGACCAAGATAATCGTACCAACAAAAAATAATCTATTAGTACAATATTTTGGCCAAAATAAAAAACAATTTATATATATATATATATATATATATATATATATATATATATTCATACAAACCCGCCAGGAGACTAAAGCTAATAAATAAAAAATGCTCAATACCTAAGTAGAGCAAATAATAAAGATAAATCTAATGAGTCAGACGAACCTACTAAAAGTTTCGCTTAATGCTCTTCAGGGCTAAGATCTGACTCAGTTTCTGAGTATACGTAAACTCTTGTCAATCTATTGATAATGGAGATTAGGTCTCTATTTGTCTGTGACCGAAACTACGTAACTGCTTACGTCACATTAGTCCTTATAGTCATAGAATAAATACAATAAAAAATTTGAGCATGCAACCTGAGACGATTCTCAGATCTGACTCAGTCAGATCTTAGCCCTGAAGAGCATTAAGCGAAACTTTTAGTAGGTTCGTCTGACTCATTAGATTTATCTTTATTATCTAAACATATATAAAGGGCAGTTGTGTATATGTGTATGTCCGGAGGAAACTTCGAAAATAAAACAATTAACGACAAAGTAAATATATATACACATTAAATATCACCATAGCTTGGTTTTTTAGCAAAAATAATGAAGATTTTATTTATATTTGGGAATATATTTAAAAATTAAAATTTGTATAGTAACAGAAGGTAATTAAAATATGATGTTGATTGATTGAATTAATCGCCTCATATATATTGTATTTTTTTCTTAAATTGTAAATTATTGAATCAAATTTCTTACTATATTGTTATATATTTATTTGGGGATTTTTATGGGGCATCCAGTGAGGACTAACTTGTGATAAGTAATAATGGATCAACGAGACTAACTTTCTAAAAATCCCCTCTACCCAGGGGACGCCTGTTTAGCCGCTGCTAGTCTTGTTATAAAGGAGATTCGGCGTCTTTCTGTCAGTAACCGAAACTACGCCACTGCTTACGTCAAATTGCGTAAGTTTATCAATGAGTATTTAATTTATAGTCAAAATCAATAATACATAGAATAGAATTAATCTTATTCTTTTAACGATGTCTGTATGAAAATCTGAGTTACACACATATATATATATATATATATATATATATATTATATATAATATATATATATTTACGGCATATCAACCTCAGTGGGTCATTTTAATGCGATAAATTGAAATAAATCAATTCTTAATGGATAATACAATTTTTTTATAAATACATTTTTCTATTTAACCCATAGATGGGACCTAACAAGTACTACCACTCCGGGGTCAGAGTGAAACCAGGGAGCAATGGTGATGAGGGGTGCTCCACATTCCCCAAACCTCCAAAACTGGAACCTCACCATCAGATAGAGTTTAACGTCATTCCCAGGACATGTAGACCCGAAGCCACCGCCTTCTAGCACCCAATGAAAAAGGTGTTGGGGCTTGTCATAAGGGCAATAGGGTTGGGAAAATTATATAGGTGCAGGGCTTGACGTGACCAGCCGATTGATCGGAGGGGGCCTCTCCGACCGCTCGTCTAGCCCAAGATAGGGCCAAAGTGGAGTATTGCATGTCATGAACTGCTCATCCACCTGGGCTCTATCCTTAAGCATCACGGGTCGCCACCCACGGCCAACAGGTGGCCCCATTGGGGGAGTCTTACCCTCTGCAGAGGTGCAGTCGGTACATTCTAACGCCCCAGCCGACAGGGCAGATATATATATATATATATGAATACATATAATGTGTATGTGTGTGAGTGTGTGTGTGTGTGTCGACACATTTTACAAATATAATATATATATATATATATATATATATATATATATATATTAGTTAGATTCGTTTGAAATGTTCGTATATATATGTGAGGGAGAACATTTGTATATACATATATATATTTACCAACTCCTTCGCACGAACAGGATGTGACACAAGGTCAATATCTTAAGCGGAGTTTATCAGGTTTGAATTCAGAGTTTTCCTTCTCCTAGACCGGTTGCCTAACCATGGTTAAAGAGCCCAGTATGCCTTACTATTTACCCATAGCTGGAGGGAGAGTAGGATTCATACCTTTCCCAAGGGTATTAGTGCTAAGGGAAATGCAATTACCACGTCCAGAATTTGAACTCGAAGCGACGAGTTTGTATATACATATATGTACGTATATATACTCATATATGTATACACCGACATATATGTGTTTGTGTGTGTGTGTGTGTGTGTCTCGAACTGGGTGCCGTACTCATTTTACAATCATAATACACACACACACACACACACACACATAATATATATATATATATATATATATATATATATATATATATATATATATGTTGTGTACCAATCTTTTATATTTACTTATATTGTACTAATTGCCCGTAATGTCTGCTTTGACGAAGGTCTTGGCAGATTTATGTATCGTTTTATTGTCCCCATCAATATGTCTTTGGGTTTTTTATGGTTTTGTACTTTATGTTTTTTGTTAGCACGATTAAGTTAGTTGCGGGGTTTGTTTTTTTATCTCTCTCTTGAAGATGAGAAAAAGAGAGGAGAGAGAGTGAGTGAACGGGGAAGAGAGTGAGGGAAATTGCGGAGAGGAGGGTAGAAGAGAACTAATAAAGTGAAAAACCCGAGATATAAGGAGAGAGAGGAAGCAGAGAGAGAGAGAGAGAGAGAGAGAGAAGAGAGAGAGAGAGAGAGAGGAAAGAGATTGTGAAGGTGTTTTGTGTTTGCGTAAGATCTATCGTATCTATCTATCTTATATATATATATTATAATATATATAGAGAGAGAGAGAGAGAGAGAAGAGTTGTGTGCATGTTGTGTCAGTTGTGTATGTGTATATGTGTGTGCGTGTGTGCCATGAGACGAGAGAAGAGAGAGAAGATGCGAGAGAGAAAGAGAGAGAGAAAGATATGTGAATGTGTTTGTGTGGCTTTAGAATCTATCTATCTATCTATCTATCTATCTATATATATATTATATATATAGAGAGAGAGAGAGAGTGTGTGTGTGCATGTTGTGCCATTCGTTGTATTGTGTTATGTATGTTGCGTGATGTGCGATTGAGAGAGAGAGAGAGAGATGAAGAAGAGAGAGAGAGAGAAGAAGACGAAGAGAGAGAGAGAGAGTAATAAACTAAATAAAGATAAAAAGAAAAAGAAGAAATAGGAAAAAAGACTAAAGAAAAAAAGCCCATTAAAAGAAAGGAAAAAATAAAAGAAAGAACGAGAGTGAAAAAAATAATAAATATTATAGACAGAAAGACAGACAGAAAGTTAGATAGGTGTGTAATTAGTTAGCTAGATAAGTACAGGACGGGGTAGATATATATGAGTAAACTAATATAGATAGATTAGATAGATAGATATGAAGAGACTGAGTTCTAATATATAAATATATATATAATATATATATTATATATATATATATATATATATATATAATATGTATTTTTTTTTTTTTAAAGTGTATAATGAATATCAAAATTGTTCATGATATATTCCAGCTATTAAAAAAGTTAATTTACAAGTTCCACAATTCATAATTGAAGAAGATGAAAGTTTCATAATAACTGTGTTTAGTGTACGATGGATGAATTCAAATATTTTAATTCTTGAAATTTTCTTCTACAATCATAGAATTCTACCATACTGTTCTTCGGATTTATCAATCTCTATAGAAAAAAAGAAAACTCGAATTTGAAAAACCTGAGGTCAGTCGTTGATTGGTGGTTGCGGCATTCCTTGTGCACCAATTCTTTTCTACGTTCCCTTGATAAAAATTACCAATGTTCCAACACAAACCTTCACCACTATAACAAACACTTATAGGTTGTTCATTGGATGAACATCATTGCCGTCAAAATCGACCAGAGAGTTTCATTGTTGGTTAATTTACAATATATTAAACTCTTTTTTATATGAGTTGAATTATATTTAAAAATCATGGTATCCAAGTTGTAAACGTAACGAAAATAGTAAGAGGAACAGTGGAATCGTTAGAAAATGAAACTCGTTTTCTACTCGAGGTTCAAATCCTTGCTTCAAATGCCAAAACAACCTCCTTGGTCTAAGCACTTGGGAAAAGGGGATAGACTCCCTTGCCTGTCATGGGCTGATACCAATGTGCTGAACTGCATTATTATTCATATAACAATTTATGAATTAAATTTAATAATGTTAAAATGCAATTGAACAATGATGCGTTTCATTTTGGATTGTTCTTCATAGTAACCCTAAGCGCAACTCATGAATAGGGATTCTGTGTGCTTGGTAAAGTGAGAATTGGACCTCAGGACAATTTCCTTTGGTCTATCGCGTAGTGAAAAGGGTAGACTCCTCGCTGTCTGGCTGATACCGATTTTAGGCCCACCCGACGACTTACCAAGGTGAACAGGGTTGNTGATTATCATATTCTTTACCCTACTTGTTCACCATCGGTAACGTTCTGAATAATTTTGGGAGAAACAAAAAATACCCATGTCAATATGTAACACCAGTCCAGTTGGATACATGGCGTAACGAATATAAGGGTTGAGTTAATACAGTTCAAAGTGACAATGAATCTGTAGTTTACAGGTTCAATCCTGGTCACGGGTGATAATAACAGAATACTTAACGTAGCTTAATACGTATACCCGGTCAAGGTTAACGGAATGAAAACAACTACCTACCCCAATGGATTAAATAAAGGGAGTATTTGTCTCATACCCCACTTGTATGGACTGGGCACAAGGCATCGTTTTAATGTGGGCCCATCCACAAGCCGAAGCTCATGGGTGGGAAAGAACAAAAATTGCGTCGATCCCCTCGGCATTCCCCCTCAATGGGGCGCCTCAGGCGCTGGGCAATAAACCCAGCCCTGGGCAATAAACCCAGTTCTGCCCCCAAGGGGGCAGGTATTGCCTGGGGGGATAGCCCCCTGGGATCGACACTAATAATTGTACTTTAACCCGGTCCAGTGGCCGAAGCACACTGGACCCCCCCCGTAGGGCAGGGAAAAGGGAAAATGGATTAAATAAAGGGGTCGGTTCGAATATCTATGAAGGCTCCCGATTACGACATGAAGGTTCCCGAGTTCGACGAGAAGCTTCCCGAGTTCGAATGAAATGTTGCGTATATAGCAACAACAAAAAAGACGGGGTTCTTTTTCTTGCTTCATTCTTTCTTTTGTTCTATGATTCTTTAAGATATCCGTTCTGTCGACGGGGCTTAGAATACGCCGACTTACCCCTGCGAGAGAGTACAACACCCAACCACTCACCAAAGAAAGACTGATATCCATTAAACTACATCTGGTGATAAGGCTCTAGTTATTGGGATATGGGAAGTATGGAGAACCACTTCATTGTCATCACATCCAGGTCAGAGTGGACCAGGGATCAATGGTGATGAAGGGGTGCTCCACATTCCCCAAACCTCCAAAACTGGAACCTCACCATCAGATAGTTTAACGTCATTCCCAGGACATATAGACCCAGCAGCGCCTTCTAGCACCCATATGATAAAGGGTTGGGGATTGCCATAAGGGGTAATAGGTTGGGAAATCATATAGGTGCTAGGGCTTGACGTGACCAGCCGATTAATCGGAGGGGGCCTCTCCGACCGCCCGTCTAGCCCAAGATAGGGCCAAAGTGGAGTATTGCATGTCATGAACTGCTCATCCACCTGGGTTCTATCTTAAGCATCACGGTCGCCACCCACGGCCAACAGGTGGCCCCATTGGGGAGTCTTACCCCTCTGTAGAGGTGCAGTTGGTGCATTCTAACGCCCCAGCCGACAGGGCGATAAACAGATAGGATCAACTCTTATAAAGCTAAATAACAATCCATGTATTTTAAAATATTGTGTATTAATTAATTCAAATATGAACGTACAATGAACGCGATTCCCTAACTGTGAGGCGTAAACAGATAAACAATGTCTTTTGAAATATAATGCATTTATTAATAGAATTAATTACTTGAAACTTTATAATTCTTAATTTTAGATTGGGATACATGTAACCATACAACTGTGTGCAAACTAACGACTATTATTAAATAGAAACAATAATTTGAAACCATTTAATTATTAGTATTATATTAGAATACTTGAAACCCTACAACTGTGTGCAAATTATTTTTATTAGATTGTAATACTTGATATCATATAACTGCAGATTTTTTGCTCACATCAGAAACCGTTATTTTAAAGCAAACAATATGAAAGATCTGTTTGAAAATGTCAACATAGAGGTATTTTCTCCTTTTTTGAGGAAATAATTTTACCACATAGAATATAGACATGAAACAAATCAATGTCATACAATATAATCCCCAATAATGCTAACACATTGTTAAAACCAATTACTAAAAGTATATATATGAATACACAATATGTATTACACCCTAACCGTTAGGCATGACATAACCCCGGACGGGTTGATATGCCGTTAAAATCAATAAACCAACTAACCAACCAATTATATAACTGCGTGCAAAACGACTCTTACTAAAAAAAATACACAAAAAATTCAAATATGAACGTACAATGAACCGCGATTCCCTAACTGTGAGGCGTAAACAGATAAACAATGTCTTTTGAAATATAGTGTATTTATTAATAGAATTAATTACTTGAAACTTCATAATTCTTAATTTTAGTTAGGGATACATGTAACCATACAACTGTGTGCAAACTAACGACTATTATTAAATAGAAACAATAATTTGAAACCATTTAATTATTAGTATTATATTAGAATACTTGAAACCACACAACTGTGTGCAAATTGTTTTTATTAGATAGTAATACTTGATATCATATAACTGCAGATTTTTTTTTACGTGTAACCATACAACTGTGTGTAAACCAAATGAACGTACAAAGAAGGCGATTCCCTAACCGTGAGGCGTAAACATATAAAAATCAACTCTTATAAAGTTAAATAACAATCAGTGTTATTTTTTTTTAATACAGTGCAGTAAATGACGTCTATAAACGGTTAAAATGTGTGTAATCCAATAAAAACAAACGTTACCTTAGAATTTAAAGTTTAGACAACAATCGGTACGTTCCTTGATATTTTTGGGAAAGGAATGAAAATTCCCCATGAGTCAATTGTTTTGGCTCCTTCAGTTCATTCTTTCTTTTTCTTTTGTTCGTTCCATTCTCTTTATCTTTTTTGTACAAAATTCTCTTGGGATTATAAAGTCTGTATACGTCCACTTTATTTTATTTTATTTTATTTTATTTTTTATATTTTTTAACGTTTTAAGTTTGTTCTTTTCTTTTTGTTGTTGTACAAGGAAGCAACATTGAGATCCTCGCGTGTATAAGGCAGCCTATCTGCCAACGCATAGAACGTAACAGGTGGCATTTTTTTCCTCACTAACAAAACACAAAACCGCTGAATTACCTCAGGTGTCAATCGATTTTCCCAGCATTTTTTTTTTTTGGAAAACTAGAATAACAAAAATGTAGACAATCATTGATATTCGCACTAGGTTACTCATTCATACAGACCTCAAAAAGTTAATTATCTGCGAACGAGGCGCTTGTAGCATAATGGTTACACGCCGCAGAAGTGACTCGCGTGACGATTTAAATTCTGGACAAAGATGTTTAATGGTTGCGCTAACACCCTTGGGAAAGGTATGAATCCAACTAGACAACCCAGTAAGGAGAAGGAAAACTATGATTTAAACCAGATATTCATTGATATTCGCACATAGGTTACTCATTCATACAGACCTCCAAAAGTTATTATCTGCGAACGAGGCGCTCGTAGCATAATGGTTACCGCCGCAGGAAGTGCACTCCGCGTGATGAGTTGAAATTCTGGACAAAGCTGTTTATTGCGCTAACACCCTTGGGAAAGGTATGAATCCAACTAGACAACCAGTAAGGAGAAGGAAAACTATGAAATTTAAACCAGATATTCATTGATATTTACACTAGGTTACTGCATTCATACGGACCTCCAAAAGTTATATCTGCGGAACGAAGGCGCTCGTAGCATTGGTTACCGCCGCAGGAAGTGCACTCCGCGTGATGAGTTATAATTATGGACAAAGCTGTTTACATGGTTGCGCTAACACCCTTGGGAAAGGTATGAATCCAACTATGCAAACAGTCAAGGAGAAGGAAACTATGATTTAAACCAGATATTCATTGATTTTACACTAGGTTACTCATTCATACGGACCTCCAAAAGTTATTATCTGCGAACGAGGCGCTTGTAGGCACAATGGTTACCCGCAGGAAGTGCACTCCGGTGACGAGTTCAAATTCTGGACAAAGCTGTTTACATGTTGCGCTAACACCCTTGGGAAAGGTATGAATCCAACTATGCAAACAGTCAAGGAGAAGGAAACTATGAATTTAAACCAGATATTCATTGATATTCACACTAGGTTACTCAGACATACAGACCCCCAAAAATATTATCAGTATTACGGAACGAAGGAGGCGCTCGTAGCTTAACGGCTACCGCGGTAGGAAGTGCACTCCGCGTGATGAGTTATAATTATGGACAAAGCTGTTTACATGGGAAAGGTATGAATCCAACTAGACAACCAGTAAAGGAGAAGGGAAACTATGAATTAAACCAGATATTCATTGATATTCACACTAGGTTACTCAGACATACAGACCCCCAAAAATATTATCAGTATTACGGAACGAAGGAGGCGCTCGTAGCTTAACGGCTACCGGGTAGGAAGTGCACTCCGCGTGATGAGTTATAATTATGGACAAAGCTGTTTACATGGGAAAGGTATGAATCCAACTAGACAACCAGTAAAGGAGAAGAGAAACTATGAATTTAAACCAGATATTCATTGATATTCACACTAGGTTACTCAGACATACAGACCCCTAAAAATTATTATCAGTATTACTGTACGAAGGACGCGCTCGTAGCATAATGGTTACCACGGTAGGAAGTGCACTCCGCGTGATGAGTTCAAATTCTGGACAAAGCTGTTTACATGGTTGCGCTAACACCTTTGGGAAAGGTATGAATCTAACTAGGCAACCAGTAGAGGAGAAGGAAATTTTTGAATCCAAACTAGACAATCATTGATATCCACACTTGATTACTCATTCATACAGACCTCCAAAAGTTCTTATCTATACTACAATGCGAACGAGGTACTCGTAGCTTAACGGTTATTGCCCTAGGGAGTGGACTTAGCAACCCATGTTCAAATCGTCAATGTGGTAGTTCTTATTCATAGCAAACGATTGTTGATGTTCACACTAGGTTATTCAGACATGCAGACCCCCAAAAGTTATTTTCTGTGCTACTATGCGAAGGAGGCGCTCGAAGCATAATGGTTACCGCCGTAAAAAGTGCACTCCGCGTGTCGAGTTTAAATTCTGAACACCCTTGGGAAAGGTATGAATCCAACTAGGCAACCAGTCAAGGAGAAGGAAAACTATGAATTTAAACCAGATATTCATTGATATTCACACTAGGTTACTCCTTTATACAGACCTCCAAACGTTATTATCTATACTACTGTGAGAAGGAGGCGCTCGCAGCATAATGGTTATTGCCATAGGAAGTGGACTCCACGAGACAAGTTCAAATCCTAGACAAAGTTGTTTGCATGTTTGCATTTCATACAGCGTTAATACCCTTGGGAAAGGTATGAATCCAACTAGGCAACCAGTCAAGGAGAAGGAAAACTATGAATTTAAACCAGACATTCATTGCTATTAACACGAGGTTACTCCTTTATACAGAGCTCCAAAGGTTATCTGTACTATTGTACGAAGGAGGCGCTCGTAGCATAACGGTTATTGCCCTAGGAAGTGGACTTAGTAACCCATGTTGAAATCGTTAATGAGGCATTTTTTTATTTTAAAGAGATTTATCCAATTATGTATTCCTCGGCAATCAGTAATGGCTAAAATATTGAGACAGACTAAACAGACAAACATATTAAACCTTGTTATGGCAACCAATCTAGGAGAAGGAAATCTTTGAATTCACAGCAAACGATTATTGATGCTCCCACTAGGTTACTCAGACATACAGACCCCCAAAAGTTATTATCAGTATTATTGTACGAATGACGCGCTCGTAGCATAATGGTTACCGCAGTAGGAAGTGCACTCCCTTTGACGAGTTCAAATTCTGGACAAAGCTGTTTACATGGTTGCGCTAATACCCTTGGGAAAGGTATGAATCCAGCTAGGCAACCAGCCAAGGAGAAGGAAAACTCTGAATTCACACCAAACGACTATTGATGAAAAAATAAGAAAGAAGACTGAGAGGGAGTGAGAAAAAGAAGAAAGTAGAGGAAACGTATAGAAAAAGAAAAATAAGGAAGACAAGTGTAAAAAAAGAAAAAAGAAAGAGGAAAAGTAAGGAAAAAAAGATAAATAAAAAAGAGAAGTATAGAAAAAATAGAAAGAAGATGAGAAGTGAAGAAAAAGAAAAAGAAGAGTGGGGGGGGTAAGAAATATAAAAACAGTGTAGAAAAAGAAGAAGAAAAAGAAGAAAGAGGAGATGTATAAAGAAAAAGAAGAGAAATATTTTTAAAAAGAAATAAGAGAAGAAGAAGAAGAAGAAGAAGAAGAAGAAGAAGAAGAAGAAGAAGAAGAAGAAGAAGAAGAAGAATAAAGAGGAGATGTATAAATAAAAAGAAGAGAAATATTTTTTTAAAGGTTCCCGAGTCCGAGAAGGTTCCTGAGTCCGACAAGGAATACCTGAAGAAGGCAGGAATGCACATCGGCCGAAACGTTGTACAGATAACAATGAAGATGAGGACAATAGTCCGAATAACGCAGATAATACTAAAAAAAGAGAGAAGTTTATAAGATGTGAGATATTTATTTTTAACTTTTATTTCAATTAAAACATTTGACTGAAACAAATCTATAGAAATAGCATTTGAACACTTGATACATCGGAATATAAAAATCCTTATAAATATGCCCATCTTATTATAATGGAGATACTGTGTTTTTCTGTCTGTAATTTAAACTATATTACTACTCAAGTCACAATTTTCCTTAGTTATTTAATTCACATTTTCCATGATTTTATTTTTTATTTAAACCTCAATTATTAATAAAATTGTTTTACATTATTAATACTGTTGACCACATATACATACTAATAACATGTAATTGTATTTATATATACAACAAAATAGCGGTATACTGTGTGAACGGGAAGACTAATTTGCATATTGATATTAAAAATTGCTAGTTTAATATTAATGAGGAAATTTCATTTTTAAAATCACAATTTCCCTTAGTTATTTACGTCACATTCTCCATGATTTTACCGACTGCACCTCTGCAGAGGGGTAAGACTCCCCCAATGGGGCCACATGTTGGCCGTGGGTGGCGACCCGTGATGCTTGAGGATAGAACCCAGGTGGATGAGCAGTTCATGACTTGCAATACTCCACTTTGGCCCTATCTTGGGCTAGACGTTTACTGTATTCAGTTATTTAGTTATTTATTTGGGTGGATAGTTGATTGGTTGGCTGGTTGCATTTTACGGCATGTCAACCCTTGTTGGGTTATTTTATGCCGGGTGTGTTTGTTAGCGTCGTTAGCTATTTAATTTTTTACAACTCCTTTTTAACACTTTTTAAAACTCATTATTTGATAGTTCAATTAATTAAGCGGAGTTTAACAGGTTTGAATTTTCCTTCTCCTATACTGGTTGCCAAATCAATGTTAAAGAGCCCACGATGCCCTACTATTTATGTATAGCTGGATGGAGAATAGTTGGACACTAGGGTAGGCCGATTTTTCACTTTTTTTAAATATCAAATTGTCCATCCATACGAAAGTTGTGTTTTAGTATACTGAATACTGATACCAAAAATTAGACCTTTTACTCGTACCATTGTTTGAGGAAATAGCATCAAAGATCGTTTGCTAAAATTCACAAAGAAAACCTTGTTTTTACATTATTGGCCTATTTCCAACCCGTCCTTCGGGACGGGGGTCCGGTGTGCTTCGGCCACTGGATCGGTGTGTTGAATTAATAGCGTCAATCCCAGGGGGCTCCCCTCCCCCAGGTAATACCTGCCCCCCTTTGACTTAAAGGGGCAGGGCTGGGTTTATTGCTCAGCGCCTGAGGCGCCCCCTCCCCTTGAGGGGGGAATGCCGAAGGGATCGACGCAATTTTTGTTCTTTCCCACCCATGAGCTTCGGCTTGTGGGTGGGCCCACATTAAAATGAGGCCTTGTGCCCAGCCCATACAAGTGGGGTATGAGGCAAATACCCAAATACTCATTATTGGCCTAGGAATTGGTGTCGGTGGTGATGGGGAGGAGGCACATTTTCAATTTGAATTCTATTTAATTTGTTTCATTTTAATGGAATAAAATAAAATTTTCTGATTTCGATATTGAAAACGGTAAATTTTCAAACCAATTTGAAAGATTTGTCGCTTTAAATTGTCTGTGAGGTCGGATATTCATATGACTGATAATCGGTCTGTGGCAGATCGTTCCTTCCCATATATGGGCATTGACATCGGACATTGTATAAACAGTAGGATTTATTACTGGAAATGTTCTGGCCTAGATTTCTATAATCAATAGAATGAGAATACTTGACACATCTGCATTTGAAAGAGCAACGTTAATTCAAGACTGGCCACATCGTTGGATTCATGAATGAAACAGGGGACATTCAAAAATGATACGCACTCGAGCTTTAGTGCTAGTCTAGTGTTACTAGTGTCGCATGGTGATGATGATGAGGGAGGAGGATGATGATGTTGATGGTGATGAGGATGATGAGGATGATTGTAGAATAATAATTAGTTCCAATTTCTGACGAATGGGCCGGGTTAGCTCAGTCGGTAGAGCGCTCGGCTAGAAATCACAAGATTCCTAGTTCGATACCACCGTGGTTCAAATAAATTAGCCTAAACTAAACCAACCAATAAAAAACAAAGAAAGAACACCATTTAAATCTATATATATATATATATATATATACATATATATATATATATATATATATATAAGAGATTTATCCAAAACTTGGTAGTAAGGGATGATTCTATATGTGATTTCTAAGATCCACTGTACTAATATTGATGATCCAGTATGTATAAATACAGTGAATCATTAAATCACTAAAGAGAGCTCAATGTAAAATAACCTTTTAGATTATATACAGAGCAATATTTATCAATAAAGGAAGGAAGAACTCAATACAGTAATCCATAATAAATTTATTTTCGCCGAAATAAATTTATTATGGGATTACTGTATTGAGTTCTTCCTTCCTTTATTGATATATATATATATATATATATATATATATATATATATATATATATATATATATATAATTTGAATCTCACTACCTTAGTTCTAATATATACCCCAAATTACACCAGTATCCCATAATACAAACAGGTTTCTTACCGCAAGGGTTTACCAACAAGTTTGTTAGCTCAGTCGGTAGAGCGTTCGGCTAGAAACCACAAGGTTCCTAATTCGATACCGGTCCTCGCCAACTCAGCGTATGAGTAGCACAGAGATCTGTGCGGTAAAGTAAGGAGCTGATGGAAGGTGTGGCGCTCCACCTCAGATGCTAAAACAATCTCCTTGGTCTTGCACTATTGAAAAGGGGATAGACTCCCTCGCTGACTGGCTGATACCGACTTTAGGCCCCCCGACGACTTTACTTTTACTTACCGTCGAATTAGTTCTGGTTCAGTTGTGCTTAGCTAGTTGCTGTTCTTCAAACCGGTTTAGTTCAGTCAGTAGAGCGTTTGGCTAGGAATCACAAGGTTCCTAGTTTGATACCGGCCCTCGCTAACTCAGCGTATGAGTAGCACAGGGATCTGTACGGTAAAGTGAGGAGCTGATAGTAGCTGTGGCGCTCCACGTCAGACGGTAAAATGATACCCTTGGTCTGGCGCTAGTGAAAAGGAGATAGACTCCCTCGCTGTCTAGCTGATACCGACATTAGGCCACCCCGAAGACTTTACTTACTTTTTTTTCTACTTACTTACCAAAATTTGGGAGAAATAAGAGGAAATTAATCCGACAGTATGTGGAGAAAGGTAGACAAACACGGGATGTTGTAGAAAACGGATGTTTATTGTAGGTGGTGATGTCGACGTTGTAACGTTTCGGTTGGTTAGACCTTCTTCAGGACTTTGGATTGAGTTCTTGCTTCTGTTATATACTGAGGTTTTCGCGGTACCAAATCGATATAATGTTGTATACCCTTTTCTTACTTCTTTACTTCTTACTTGCTTCTATATCTTGGACATCTATTCTTCTGGCCGGCTTTGCTATTCTGATCGTCTATCATCTTGGTCTGGTCTAGCGTCTGGTGTTGACTTGGGGATTCCGGTCTGGTCTTCTATGGGGATTTCTCCTTATCAGAAGCACTGTGTCATTGTTAGCTTTTAGGTAATAAACACAAGACTTCGATTTACTTTTGATCTTATTTTATTCGGTAAATCCCCAACCAGACAATCTGCACAGTGAGACTACATCTTACGAGCTCGGCTTCTACATTCTAACTGACTGCGTTACTTAGTATCCTTAAACCGGAACAGGGTCTTCTATGCCTTCCGCTTCTCACGATTTATCCCCGGAAGGCAAGGTGAGAGTGAGGTCAAGCATTGTCACTCATCCTTCAAGGCCGTGGGCTGCACTAATCGCCATTATGTTTCTACACTATTGCCATAAATATTAGGTGACTAATAATTATGTAACACTCCAATGGTGTACATATTCATACTGGTGAATTAGGAGGTCGTGAATAAGAGGAGGGTGGTCAGTTGTTGGTGTTAGCAGAGGTTGGTAGTAGGAGATTTTCCTTTTTCTCTCAGATAGAGTGTGTATGTTACGTAGCCGTTCGTCACGGTACCAAATAGATGTATTTGTTACGTCTTACTCTGGTCTATTCTTCCGGCCGTCTTCTGATCGTCTAGTCTTCTGTCTTCTATCTTCTAATGGTCTCGCCTGGTCTTTCTTATCTGGGGATTCCGTTTCTGGTTCTGCTGGGGACCATTCTTATCAGAAGCCTTGTGTCATTGTTAGCTTTTAGTAATAACAACAAGACTTCGATTTACCTTTGATGTTATTTTATTCCGGGTCCCCAGGCCAGACAACTGCGCGCTGAGAGTCACATCTTGCTAGCTTCTAACTCTGCAACTGACTATGCAACTAACTAACTGCAACTCTGAGTTGCTTACACCTTAAACCGGAAAGGGCTTTCTATCGGGGTTCCGTTCTCACGATTCTATCCCCAGAAAGCAAGGTGAGAGTGAGGTCAAGCATTGTCACTCACTCTCAAGGCCATCAGCCGCACCGATCGCCATAAGGATTTCTATACTACCTTAAAAAGTAATAGGGATCCAATTAATATGTAACATGTAAAAATGTTACCAAAATATTGCAAAACTTTTGATTCAGCCAGTCACTTTAAAAGCCGACCAGGTGAAAATGTCGGTGACAGGTGGGCGGGTGTAAATCAATTAAATTGGCGAGTTTTAATAGCGAAATGAAAACATGAAAAATGATTTCCTAATTAATGAAGGAAATTAATTTTGTCGCAGATAAACTAACACTTTATTTTAATTACAGAAAAGTAACAGCTTCGGTGAAACGAGATAACGATAAAACATTTGACACTCGGTCTGCGCATGCGTGACAACGTTTTACCGCTTCGCAGTTGTTGGACTACAGACGTTTATCGGTGCCATGTATATACATATATAGCTTTATACGCACACGCAAATATATATATATATATATATTTGGGAATAAAAAGGCCTTAAATACCATGGGTATCGTGGTTATGGACCATTTCCACTCGCGAGTATGCTCACGAGCTTCTTCAGACCACTGATATATCAGTGGTCTGAAGAAGCTCGTGGGCATACTCGCGAGTGGAAATGGTCCATAACCACGATACCCATGGTATTTAAGGCCTTTTATTCCCAAATAACTTTGCTCTGTTTACAATAATTAAACATTGAGCTCTCATACGGAACCTGAACTCTACAACAAACTACTGGTAGAGAATTAGGACCCACCTAGAATCACCTTGTACAAGAAACTTGGTACCGCACCAAAGTATATATATATATATATATATATATATATATATATATATATATATATATATAGAGAGAGAGAGAGAGAGAGAGAGTAATGGGGGGTGAGAGCATGCATATACATATATATATTTATAAAGTAAAGTAAAGTAAAGTCGTCGGGGCGGCCTAAAGTCGGTATCAGCCAGTCAGCGAGGGAGTCTATCCCCCTTTTCAATGGCGCTAGACCAAGGAGATTGTTTTGTCGTCTGAGGTGGAGTGCCACACCTACCATCAGCTCCTTACTTTATCGCACAGATCCCTGCGCTACTCATACGCTGAGTTGGCGAGGACCGGTATTTGTGGTTTCTAGCCGAACGCTCTACTGACTGAGCTAACCCGGACCCTTTTATAAGCACACGCAACTATATATATATATATATAGAGAGAGAGAGAGAGAGAGAGGGGGGGCAGAGAGAGGCAGTGAGAGAGAGAGAGAGAGAGAGAGAGAGAGAGAGAGAGAGAAAGAGAGAGAATCAGTTATTTGATTACATACGTTTATCTGTACCATGCATATACATATATATATTTTATACGCACACGCAACTACATATATATATATATATATATATATATATATATATAGAGAGAGAGAGAGAGAGAGGGGGAGAGAGAGAGGGAGAGGGAGAGAGAGACGGGGGAGAGAGACAGTTGTTGAAGTACATATGTTTATCCGTGCCCTATATATATATATATATATATATATATATATATATATATATATATATATAATATCAAATGAGGAGAGCTAGAGAGAGAGAGAGAGAGAGAGAGATACAGAGTTATTGGACTACAGATGTTTATCTGTGCAATGCATGTATATATCTTTATACACATACAACTATATAATATATATATATATATATATATATATATATATATAGAGAGGAGAGAGAGAGAGAGAGAGGGAGTGAGTGAGAGAGAGAGAAATGGAGAGATGGTGTCTTCTCACAAGTGTATACACACCTTATCAAAAGTGTCTATAGGCAATACTTGGAGTGTAATTAAACACTTTCAAAATATGGAATGTTAAAAGAAAGTTTACAAAAGAAATATGTTTTAAACAACACTTTAAACGAAGTGTTACAAAGGTAAAAACCGGCAAATTGAATACATTTCTGTGAATAAATTCTATTTCCTCGAAAGGAATAATTTCAACACAAGACGAGATATATTAACTATACTAGCAGGTTTTGATGTAATAAAATATTGTATCAAATTAGAAACTATTTAGATAAACTGAGGGGGTATAATAAAACAATAGAACAGCTTTAAATCTACCTCTTCCATCATTTTCCATCACTCCCGTCTTTCATTTTTCCTAATTTATCTACTTAGTTAAATTATGAAGTATTTAATAAAATTATAGTTCTTTTGTCTTGTTTATGGATTTCTTTTAAGATTTATCCCCGAGATTTTTGCTCAGATTCATTAAGAGAAAACCAAACAATTAGAAATCAATAATACTAAGCATATATTTATTAAAATCAAATTCTTAATATCAATATGCAAATTAGCCTTCTCGTTCACACTGTAAACCACTATTTTGTTGAATATATAAATATACTTGCATGTTTAGTATGTAGATTAATCCAACAGTATTTATAAGGTATAACAATTTTATCAATAATTGGGGTTTAAATAAAAATAAATTCATGGTGAATGTGACGTCAATAACTAAGGGAATTGTGACTTGAGTAATGATTTAGTTTCGGTTACAGACAAACAAACACACAATCTCCATTATAATAAGATTAAAGGAGAAGGTTGATGGTTAGTTAGTTGGTTTGGTTTGTGTTGTTTTACGGCATATCAACCTCAGTTTGTTAAGAAAAATGAATTAAATGTGAAACAAAAGTCTACTAGCCTCTGCTTTTGTTATGTTGCTGCTTTTGGTGATATCAAGATATCTGGGGGGGGGGGAGATACTTTAGAACACCGAGTAACGTCAGCGTCCCCATTTATACTACGTGACGTAATTACTCCCGTGTCCTCACCTCAGGTAAATAATGGACTATTCCGTTTTTATTATAAAAAAAAAGAAAGCGAAGAAAAATGACACGCTACACAGAAAACTATAATAAGAAAGAAAGGGAATAGGTGGAAAATAGAGAGAGTTGGTGAGCGCGTGGAAGCGATAACACTAATCTGTTTCAATCGAACATAATGAATAGACGAAAGAAGGAAATTATCATACTGTGGTATATCCACAGGTCCTGTTGGTTTTAGAAATAAAGTAGGTAATATCACTTTTATCAAAATTTAGGATGACCATACAGTAGTATTTATTCATATTAGGGCGCCTTATGTGGTGTAATGACTAACGAGCTAGGCAGGCAAACAACTACTAGTGATTTCGAGTTTCACTGGGTGCCCGATAGATCCAAATTTGGATATAAGTTTAGTGAATGGAAAAAAAATCACATATTTGAATATCAACAAATGCAGCAGCATACAAAAATCAGTGGTTCACAGATTTTGTTGCATTAATAACTTCTTTATCTTACAGGTGTATAGAAATTACTGAAAGTCGGACCAGGAAACGATCCCATAGACACACCATCTTTTTGATTATACATTTACCCAGGTGGTGGTGAAAAGAACTTCAGTAGAACATGTTAATAGTATTTTGTGTAGAATGTTTACGAAATTACAAAAACTATAATTCAACTTATTACACCATATTTACAACCAGTAAAATATAGCATTAAATATACACAGGAATTAATCAAAATACTACATGCATAAAAAACCAATAATGGAATCATTGGGTTTGGTGTGTTTGATTTTACGGCATGTCAACACTTTTTGGGTTATTTTATGCCAAAGACGTTTTGTTCAATTAATGCTTGATGTGTATGCTCTGTATATATATATATATATATATATATATATATATATATAAACTCAATTTTTTAAACTCGTTTTTTCTTCTATTTAACCCGTAGATGGGACCTTAATTAGTGTTACCAGTCCGGGTCAGGGGGGACCTGGGAGTACTAAATATTCTACAAAGCTACAGAGCTGGAACTTCACCATCAGATAGAGTTTAACGTCATATATAGGACTTTAAGAACCTCAGCCACCGCCTTCTAGCACACATATAATAAAAGGGCAATGTAGAAAGCGCGTGGTGTAATGGTTAAAATCATGAGAAATGAGTTCGTCGTCCCGAGTTCAAATCCTGGACGTGACAATTGTATTTCACTTAGCGCTAATACCCACGGGAAAAGTATAAATTCTACTCTCCCTCCAGCTATGGGTAACTAGTAGGGCAGGCTGGGCTCCTTAACCTTGGTTAGGCAACCGGTCTAAGAGAAGGAAAAGTCTGAATTCAAACCTGTTAAACTCCGCATAAGAAATTGACCTTGTGTCACGTCCTGCTCGTGCGGAGGTGTTGGTATAATATATATATATATATATATATATATATATATATATATATATATATATACCAAGCTTGTTGGTAAATCCTCGCGGTGAGAAAAAAACCCGGCAAATACTTTGATTGTAAAAATATACTACCAAACATCACCCGAGGAGAAAAAAAATTTTGGAAAAAAAGAAAAGACCAAGATAATCGTACCAACCAAAAAAATCTATTGGTACAATATTTGGCCAAAAGAAAAACAATTTTATATATATATATATATATATATATATATATATATATATATATATATATATATATATCTTATTATAAATGGAGATTGTATGTTTGTCTGTCTGTAACCGAAACTAAATCACTACTCAAGTCAGAATTCCCTTAGTTATTGACGTCACATTCACCATGAATTCATCCTTATTTTAACCTCAATTATTGATAACATTTTTTTTACATTATTAATACTGTTAACCATATCTACATACTAACAACATGCAATTGTATTTATATATACAACAAAATAGCGGTTTACAGTGCGAACGGGAAGGCTATTTTGCATATTGATATTAAAAATGTGATTTTAATGAATATGTGCTTAGTATTATTGATTTCTAACTGTTTGGTTTTATTTTAATGAATATAAGCAAAAATCTCTTCAACGAATCTTAAATGAAATCCATTAACAAGAAAAAATAACTGTCATTTTATTCTTTACTTCCTCTTTTAACTAAATACTTAAATTAGAAAAAATAACAATGAAAGATGAGAGTGATGGAAGAGTAAGTTTCAGTTGTTCTATTTTTCGATTATACTCCCTCTGTTTCAAATCTTTTTATCTGCATTCTTATTTAGTTGCATTAGCCTTTCTAATTTAATATGATATTTTATTACATTAAAACTTAAGTACTTGCACCCGGAGGGTGCATATATTTGCTAGTATATATAAGATATATATATGTTCATATAAACCGCCAGGAAACTAAAGCTAATAAGTAAAAAGTGCTCAATACCTAAGTAGAGCAAATAATAAAGATAAACCTAATGTTGGTTTATCTGAGTCATTAGGTTCATCTTATATATATATATAATATATATATATATATATATATATATATATATTTATAAATTTTTTTGGGGGTACAGAATTTTATTAATGCTTTAAACAGACCTCCTTTTTATACAATAGAAGGGGGAAAAATAAAAACGAGTTGCTAGCTAACATGTTTCATTCCTCGCTCAACAGAGCTAAATATCGAGGAAAATAGAATAAATGCGACGAGTAAAAAATTAAAAATTAAAAAAAGGACAAGAAGAAAAGAACAATTTCTTTTCTATACCTAAAACAAGGGGGGGGAGATCTAAAGATTGATGATATTCAAACCAAGTAAGCCCTCTCTTTGTTTACAAAGAGCAGGCTTACTGGTAAGAATATACAATGTCTCCAAAGTTTTGAGGTGATAAAAAGAGTGTGACTTGCTCTCAACTGAGAACCAGTCAATGAATGAGTTGGCACAATTGGGGTTACTTATGAGGTGATCGCCTATAGAGCAACCATAAGTGTTCCTCGGTACATCGTTCGGACCGACGATTCCATTTCTAATCTTAGTGGGGACGTGTTGCTTAATGCGGGCATCCAACTCGTTTTTATTTTCCCTTTACCCCCCTTCTATTGTATAAAAAAATGAATCTTTTAGGAGGTCTGTTTAAAGCATTAATATATATATATAATATATATAATATATATATATATATATATATATAATAAGATAAATATATAGGTTTTACATATCTATTTATTGGGTGACAAAGGAACATTCACAACCATATTGGTTTCATGCGATGCATTCATCAGGTGAAGATGTTTCAAATGACATTTGAAAACATCTTCACCTGATGAATGCATCGCATGAAACCAATATGGTTGTGAATGTTCCTTTGTCACCCAATGAATAGATATGTAAAACCTATATATTTTATCTTATATATTTATATAACAGCTCTATTTTATATTGAGCACTCTACCAATTAATACTGCCTTTGGTACCATTCCAGCAAAAGCTGAATAGTGACCATCTCACACTACAGTATATATTATATATATATATATATATATATATTATATATATATATATATATATATATATATATAAAAAGGGGTTTGGGCTTGCTATAAGGGCAATAGTGTTGGGATAATCATAAAGATGCTAGGGCTTAACGTGACCTAAGTGGGACCGTAGAAGAACAGAAACGTTATAGCGTCTGATTTAAGAAAAGGACAATGCTACGATGATCGAGGAATAGCAATGACTTTATATTTTCAGAAGTGCATATTTTCTGTTCTGCGCATGTCTTTAAGGCAAAATAATTTCCTTCCATTGATTTTTCCCGCTTTCTTTCGGTCAGTTTTGAGATCAAGGAATGTCCTCCAGCTGTTCCCCATTCTCCAAGCTGACTCACTGTTTTATGAGGCTTCGAACTGAACGAGTCAAACAATAAAATAATGGCGGTAACTGAGACTTCGAATTCGCTTAAAAATGGAGACAAGACATTTGATTAAATTAGAGAGCAAATAAGAAAGACAGACCAAATCTGATATTGAATTTATTCTAATTTAATTCATAAATTCATATATATATATATATATATATATATATATATATATATAAGAGAGAGAGAGAGAGAGAGAGAGAGAGATAGATAGATAGATAGATATAACATAACAGCAAGAAATGTTTTCACATAAACACCAGAAGAATTATTAGCAACCTGATGATAGCAAAATAGCTTGTAACCTGGGTAGTTGCCTATGGAAAACAATTATATTTAAAAAATTCAACAAAAAAATAAATAAAGCTCCTACAAATTTGTGGTTGAACACTGTGATTTCTTTGTTTTATCTGAAAAAAATTTTTTAAATATATATCTATATATAGATATTTATATATTAAGAAATTTGAAAAACGAAGTGTTCCAAAAATAAGATGAATTTATTTATCGACGCTTAAACGTTTCGGTTTATTTAAACCTTCATCAGGATAGATTATGGTGTGAAGAAATTGATGAGAGGAGATAGAAAAAACATCATCAATTTCTTCACTCCATAATCTATCCTGATGAAGACGTTTAAGCGTCGATAAATAAATTCATCTTATTTTTGGAACACTTCGTTTTTCAAATTTCTTAATATTGTCGGATTTATTTTTACTCCCATATATATATATATATATATATATATATATATATAAACCAATATATATATATATATATATATATATATATATATATGGCTGCCAATATATATATATACATATGGCTGACGGCCGCCAACTCAAGCGTAAAAACGCAACGCTCTTCTCTGAATGGAGCACTCTGTGACGGCCTTCGTACACAAAGCGATGTGTGTATTAAAAACAGTTAAAATCCCCTTCCCATTCTGTAAGTGAAGACAGCCTAATGGTTAAGGTGCCGGACTGATAGACCGGAGTTCAATTCCGGCTGTAGGTAGCTTACAAAATGTCTAGCCACACTGAAGAGACTTGATAAGTCGAAACACGTGTCTGTGGATGACCTATATATATATATATATATATATATATATATATATATGCTTTGGTGGTTTGGTTTTGAAGGCTATCACAATGCAGGTGTAAAGAAAAATAAGGTAACTATGGTGTTGTTTGTTAACCTGTAATTTTTTTATTCTTAATATTTCGAGATAGAAACCTCTTCTACAGAAGATCTCCGAAACTGAAGTTGTTGCTAGTGACTGTCCATTTGGTTTTGTCTCATGTCTTCCAAATTCTGTGTGTGTGTGTGTGTGTGTGTGTGTGTGTTCAACAGTGTCTGATTATCATTCCAGGTTTGGCTCACCCTCTTAGCATTAATCGTTTTATTTATTTACAGGACCATCTGATTTGTAATATATATATATATATATATATATATATATATATATATTTCAAAGAAAGAAAAACTTAACAAACCTTCATCCTGTTATGTTATAATTCTATTTCAATCAGAAACTCAAAATGAGTCTAGCCTCTTCAGACAGATTTTACAAATATAGGGAATGTCAATAGAAAAAATCTTTCACCAGAATTAAATCTTCTCATATGCTCACATAAGAAAACAATTTTTATGACAACAACAGTACCCGGTTGTTTTAACAGACGATTTTTAGATTTTTTCAAAATTATAAAACTAACCCCTAACCCTAACCTTAACCTAAACCTAACCCATAACCCTAACCCCTAACAAACAATCGGATATTGACGGCGTAAATGAAAAACATGTCCTTTCTTAATCGAAATCAAAAAGGGGTGCCTAAAGGTAATATGGTCCAAACTAACACTAACCCTAATCCTAATCTAGCGTCTCAAAGGTTTCTTGTATTTCCTTGGAATGTAATGAAATGTAATGCTTTTTATACGTAATTTAATGATATTATCTCTTAGGTGCAATTCAGCAAAATGTACCAAATAAACGTCAGAAATTTATGATACCACGCAGCAGGTGTATAAAAGATTTCGGATTCTATGAGGTATGAAAGGATAAATGTTATGAAAAGTAGGTTACATTTGCTACGAGAGTAAACTAGGATCTTCCCTAAAGGTGTTCTCATTTCCATGTTGAAATTTGGTGCACTTGTCAAACTTGGGTCAATTACAAAGCAGAAATGATGGAATCCCTCTGGTTCCGTCCAAGAATCTATTTTCTCTTCTCTTCTCTCTCTCTCTCTCTCTCTCTCTCTCTTCTCTCTCTCTATATATATCTCCTTATTATAGTAAATAACTAGCTAACATATAAATGTATCCCCCTTCCCCCCTTCTCTCTCTCTCCTCTTCATTCTCTCCTCCCTCCCTTTATGCTTGTAAATAACTAGCTAACTTATCATAAATGTATCCCCCCTCTCTCTCTCTCTCTCTCATTCTCTCTCTCTCTTCTTTATGGCTTGTAAATAACTAGCTAACATCATAAATGTACTCTCTCTCCTCTCTCTCTCTCTCTCTCTCTCTCTCTCTCTCTTCTCTCTCTCTAGGCTTGTCTAGTCTTATCATAAACTCTCTCTCTCTCTCTCTCTTCTCCTCTCTCTCTCTCTTCTCTCTCTCTCTTCTCTTCTCTTCTTTTAGGCTTAAATAACTAGTTCTTATCATAAACGTATCTCTCTCTCTCTCTCTCTCTCTCTCTCTTCTCTCTCTTCTCTCTCTCTCTCTCTCTGTCTCTCTCTCTCTCTCTCTCTATCTATCTATCATCTCTCTCTCTTTCAAACACACTTACTGCCTTTCCCTGTACTCTTTACTCCCTCGGTACAAACCACATCTCTACCCGCCCACTCTCTCTCTCTCTCTCTCTCTCTCTCTCTTTCTCTCTCTCTCTCTCTCTCTCTCTCTCTCTCTCTCTCTCTCTCTCTCTCTCCTTGTCTATTTTTCTCTTTCACTCTTTTCTCTCTTTTTCGTTATTTCTCTCATTCCTTACATTCTACCCCCTCTCTCTGTCTCTCTATCTCTCTTTCTCTCCCTCTCACTCTCACTCTCCCTTCATCTTGCTATATCTTTCACATATTTATCTGTCTATCCTTTATGGTTTTTCTCCTTATTCTCTTTTATTCTTCTTTCTCGTCTATCTCTCTCTCTCTCTCTCTCTCTCTCTCTCTCTCTCTCTCTTCTCTTTTTCTCTTCTGTCTCTCTCTCTCTATATATATTATATTATCATCATCATCATGTCGCGCAGGGCAGCACGGATATCCAAGACAAAAATCCCCTCTCGCCAACCTTCCCTATCATTCATCGCCAACAGGAGTTCTTCTTCGCTGCAGCCAGCATCTTCACATAGCTGTCAATGTAGGTCCTTGCTGGGCGGCCCACACTGGCATGTCCATGTGTTGGCTTCCACAGGAGAACATCACTTATGAGTTCATCCTTGCTTCTCCAGCAGTGCCCTGCATGCCTAGTCCGGTCTCACTCGGATAGTCTTGAATAGGGGCAGGTGACCATACAGTGCTCCTTGTGGGATGCTTTTTCCACGACTTGGTTCAGAACTGCTCGCAGCATTCTTGTGCAGCTCCCATCTAGCTTATTCTCGAGGCGCCTCGTTTAGGGTCCAGGTTGTGCAGCCATACAGCAGTACTGATATGACTTACAGCCTGAGAGATGTCGCTTTAGCTTGTCAGTGAGATCAGATATATATATATATATATATATATATATATCTGCCAATCCTTATTGATTTTTTCATTCGAAGTTTCTCTCTCTCTGTCTGTCTGTCTGTCTGTCTGTCTCTCTCTCTCTCTCTTCCCTCTCTCTCTCTCTCTCTTCTCTCCTCTCTATTTATATACCCGACGTATGATGTGGGTATATATGTATATAACAAATAGTATTAAAACCTGTCCAGTAGCCAAGAGAGTTGTGTATTTTCCACCAGAATTAGCATATAAGCACAAGTAAACGTAGAACAACTTAGATTGGTTGGTTGGTATGATTTTACGGCATGTCAATCCTTGTTGGATTATTTTATTATATATTAGTGAGACACGCACACACGTTCTCTATCTCTCTCCATCTTGGTCTTTCTTTCTCTCCTATATTTATCTGTCTATAGAGTAGGAAGCGCGTGGTGTAATGGTTAAAGTCATGGGAAATGGACTCGTCGCCCCGAGTTCAAATCCTGGACGTGGTAATTGCATTTCACTTAGCGCTAATACCCTTGGGAAAGGTATGAATCCTACTCTCCCTCCAGCTATGGGTAAATAGCAGGGCAGACTAGGTTCTTTAACCATGGCTAGGTAACCAGTCTAGGAGAAGGAAAACTCTGAATTCAAACCTGTTGAACTCCGCTAAAGAAATTGACCTTGTGTCGTATCCTGCTCGTGCGGGGGAGTTGATGAATATATATATTTATCTGTCTATCCCTTTCGAAGTTTCTCTCTCTCTCTCTCTCTCTCTCTCTCTCTTCTCTCCTCTTCTCTCTCTCTCTCTCTCTCAAAACTCGCAGGTCAATCTTGAAGCGAGGTTGATCCGCCTATCCTTACTGGTGTTTTCAGGGGTAAACAAGTGACACGTGCGAGTTACATTGCCAGCGGACAACAGTAGGATCGCAGTGTTGGGAGAGCCGCTGCGAGCGGCTTTGGTGTAACAATTTACTGAACACCGCTCAAAAAAAAAAAAAAAAAAAAAAGAGAAACGATAGTTCAAGACTGCCACATTCAAGTCCTTAAAATCATAATTTGTATTCCTGTCGTACGTCAGTTTTCTAGTCAACTGCACTTTTAAATACTGCAAATTTGCCGATATCCGCGCACTCGGAGGCACTGGAAGGTAGATATACTCGTTCTTTCTTTTTTTCTTTTTTTTTTCTTCTTGTTTATTATTTGAGGGTGGGGGGAGTGGTATATTTATTTATTTATTATTATTTTTGTTTTGTTTTGTTTTGTTTTTTTGTTTTTTTTTTTCCTATTTAACGCATGCAGGCGGGAACTTGGTCGATGTAATCCTGTGCTTGGTGCATGCGCTCTTCAAAGAGGTTGCTTGACGGGAGTCTACATCAAATTATTTTTCATCCTAACAGTGCGAGGGTGGAGACCAAATAAAAACAGCGTGAATAATTTTCAAACTTGCCCCGAGAGACCTCACAATCCATAAGATATATTAGACGATTCCTCCATATATAATATATATATATATATTATATATATAATATATAATTTGTGGCGTGTGTGTGTGTGTGTGTGTGTGTGTGCGCTGTCGTGTGTGTGTGTTTGTATACAATTCTTATTAACCTTTTTTATCTATTTATTTTACAAGAACTCCTTAGACTTTGGATATATATATATATGTAGTATATATATATATATATATATATATATGTATATATATTGTAATATATATGTATATAATATGTATATTATGTATATATATGGTATATATATATATATGTGTGTATATATATAATGTATATATGATATATATATATGTATATATATTGTGTTGGTTATATAAATATATGTATGTATATATGTATATATGTATATTATATATGAATAATATATATATATATATATATGTATATATATATGTATATATATATATATATATATATATATGTATATATATGTATGTATATATATATATGTATATATATATACATATATGTATATATACATATATATATTATTATATATATACATATATATATACATAATATATATTACATATATATATACCATATACATATAAAATACGTATACATATAATATACATAATATATTATATATATATATATATATATACATATAACATATACACATATACACATATATACATATACATATAATATATATATACAATATATATATATATATATATATATATATATATATATATATATATATATATACAAGAACTCCTTAGACTTTTGAGAGGATTCCTTCTTGACCAATTATCCCCCGGAAATATCAGTTATATACAAGAACCTATCCCCTCACTTCAGAAAAGTCGATTATCCACAGGAACATAAACTGATACCCTTATAACTACCTACCTACCTTCGTCTTCGAAACTTGGTGTGCGTCACTCAAACAGCGACGATAGAGATCAGTATCTTCAAGTCGCGCCGATAACAACGTGACTCTCCGGGACTCTTCTTCGCCAACCCTCACTATCGGTTATCGCTCCCAGGAAAGTCCTCTGCACAGCATCCAGTGTCCGTGCAGAGCTGATCCATATAGGTTTTGGCTGGCCGACTCGCTCGCACCTGGTGTGTCTCTGTGCACGTGCCCATACCATAAACGTCACTTATGAGCTCGTCATTGCTTCAGTAGTTTCCAACATGTCTGATAGGGGGCCAGTGGCCGTACAGTTGCTCTTTTGTGAGGTGCTGCTTCCAGGATTAGTTCGAGTCAGCACGTAGCATCTTTGTACAGTCGGGTAGGTTGATTTTTCACTTTTTGAAAATATCAACTTGTCCATCTATGTGAAAGTTGTGTGTTCGTATACTGAATACTGATACACAAAAATTAGATCTTTTACTTGTACCATTATTTGAGGAAATAGCATCGAAGATCGTCTACTAAAATTATTTTTAAAATCCTTCTTTTTACAACATTTGGCTTAGAAATTGTTGTCAGAGGTGAGGGGGGGGGCACATCTTCAATTTGAATTCTATTTATAATATTTAATTTTTCATTTTGATAAAATAAAATAACATTTTCTGATTTAAGTATTGAAAGGCCAAATGTTGTAAAAATATGATTTTTTGTGAATTTTAGCCAACGATCTTTGATGCTATTTCCTCAAACAATGGTACAAGTAAAAGATCTAATTTTTGTGTATCAGTATTCAGTATACTAACACACAATTTTCGCATTGGTGAACAATTTGATATTTTTTAAAAGTGAAAAATCGACCTACTCTAATGACCAACCCAGCACGAAGAAGAATCAACCCTTAACAGAAATCCCACTAGATCAACAAGAACATGGCGACCAGACGAGTTAGCAGGAACCAGTAGACAAAGTAAGCAGACGTTAAACAGTAAGAATATCATCTATCATCTATCCTAACTAATCTTCTCTCTGTCTGTCTGTCTGTCTGTCTATCTCTCTCCGTTTATATACACGATATTGAACAAGTAAATGACAATTATAATCTAATTTTTGGTATCAGTATTCAGTATACTAACACACAACTTTCGCATTGATGAACAATTTGAAATTTTTAAAAAGTGAAAAATCGACCTACTCTATTGTACAGTTCGTATCTTGCTTTTTTATCTTAGAAAAGATAGACACAATTATATCAACCCTAACTGGCACAGTGACCTGTCGGCGGGGCTTAGAATACACTGACTGCATCCCTTGCTGAGGAATTAGAACCCACTTCACTAAATGGGATTTCTGAGCATCACATAAACCGCATATGATGGTGAGGCTACAATTCTGCAGAGTGTGAAATACCCTTTTCATTGACATTACAGATCCACTCTGACCTGGAGTGGTAGTATAGTGTTATAGTTAACGAGTAAGGTTAACAAGTCATTGTTAGTGAGTTCTCTTCTGTCTCGGTGTCCTATACTTCTGGCCATGTGCCAAACTAACTTTAAGATTAGAAAATGACGGGGAATCTCGTATTGTGTAATGGTTAATGAGCTAGGCTGACCAGTCATTAGTTTGATTCTCGCTCGGTGCCTAATACGCCTTTGTGTTTGTGGTGAAATGTAGACAGCCTAGTCTAGGATTTGAACTCGGGCCGACGAGTCCATTTCCTGCGACTCTATCCACTACACCACGGGCCTTGTGCCAAACTGAGCTAAGCTTAGTAAGCAACTTCCCTTTTTAGTGACTTTCTTGTGACGCAAAACTAATTTGCACGAGAAAAAGGTTTTAGGCGAAAACGGACAGATGCAAAAATCTGCTAATTTGGTTATTTCAACAAAAAAAAAATGTGTCGGTACTTATTCGTTTATGAATGAAGTTAATTATGAAAAGGTGTTTCGTTAGAAAAGTTTTATGGGAATAATTTGTATCAATTAAACGTCTCTTATTCAATATCCGTGGATTCCCGGAAATATCTTTCGGATATTAAAATATTTACATTTTCCAATCCCCGGAGAGACTTAAGTCAATTGGAAGTTTATTAGATACTTCAATTGAGATGTGGCCGAAAACATCAATATAAACTAATAATAATAATAATAATAATAATAATAATAATAATAATAATAATAATAAAAGAAAAAAATAATCTAATAATAATAATAATAATAATAAAGAAAATATAAACAAATAATAATAATAATAATAATAAAAGAAAAATATAAAACTAATAATAATAATAATAATAAAATAATAATAATAATAATAATAATAAAAAAAAATATAAACTAAAATAATAATAATAATAATAATAATAATAATAATAATAATAATAATAATAATAATAATAATATAAATAATAATAATATAATAATAATAATAAAATAAAATAATAATAATAATAATAATAATAATAATAATAATAATAATAATAATAATAATAATGATAATAAAAAAAAAAATAAATAATAATAAGAAGAAGAAGAAGAAGAATAAAAAAATATAACTAAATAAGAATAATAAATAATAATAAAATAAAAAAATAAATAAATAATAATAATAATAATAAATAATAAAAATATAATATAATAATAATAATAATAAAAAATAATAATAATATAATAATAATAATAATAATATAATAATAATAATAATAATAAATAATAATAATAATAATAATAATAATAATAATAATAATAATAATAATAATAATAATAATAATAATAATAATAATAATATAATAATAATAATAATAATAATAATAATAAAAAAAATTATAAATAATAATAATAATAATAATAAAAGAAAAAATATATAAATTAAAAAAAAAAGGTTTTAGACCTCTACTTCATTGCGACATACCTCGGGCCCTTGTTAACAAATAATTGTTTTAATCATCGACGAATCTGAAAGTTTAGAAAAAAAAATCTAATGTCCCGAAGTTGTTTAAGAAGAAAATAATAATTTTTCTTTTTAATTGTGTACACAAAACGTGTAATTAGGTTGTATGGAAGATCATTAAGTAATAATAAAATTATCTCCTTTAACAACCATTGGCGCTTTTTAGTATACGGTACTATATGCGCTATGTATTTATTTTATCATTTCTGATAATCCATACTTAAACTGTCCCATGAGACGCGTGTAAATCCTATTCAATTATGGTGTCATTGAAGAAATTTTGAATGATAGGGAAAATATGTTTCCAGGTTTGAGAATGAAGTGTAAAAGACATAGCCTAGTCTCACAGCTCTCAAAATATACATGACCAGCAATATGTTACATAATTCATAAGCATTCATAATTCATGAACGTACCTGTAGTTAGAATTTTAAATAAAGTTCGTTAGATTTAAAATCGGAGCTGGGGAATTTTCCATAATCGTTTGGGATTATGATTGACATTTAGATGATCTCAACTTCACCCTCCGGCAGGAAGTGCGCGATTGGACGCGTGGGAATAAGTTTTAGTTTTGTTAGTTAGATTCGACCCGGCTTTCAGGAGCGTAGATGTTGTTGTCAGCTCCCGCAGTCCATCTCCCCCCTTCTCCTCTCTCTCTCTCTCTCTCTCTCTCTCTCTCTCTCTCTCTTCTCTCTCTCTCTCTCTCTCTCTCTCTCTCTCTATTATATACCCGACGTATGATGTGGGTATATATGAGTATATAACAAATAACCAGCCTGGCATATAGGGTTCGAATCACGCATGATGCATGATTCGAACCCTACCTGCCAGGCTGGCAGGCGGGGACTCTAACCATTACACTAGCTTGCTTTTCTCAGATTTTCGAATCACGCACAAAGCACTATAACTCTGCTGATGAGGTCTGATAGGCTGAAATGTACATACAGAGATTGACTTTTACTCGATTTGTTTACGCCTTACATTTAAACCGATATGCACGCTTAATTCCTTTAATTATAACTAATTAATTCTCAAATTAGGTATGACTTTAATTAAGCACATAATCTCCCTAATATATATATATATATATATATATATATATATATAGCCAATCAATTAAATGATCATAAATATTAATTATACTTACTAGCAAATATATGCACCCTCCGGGTGCAAGTATTTAAGTTTTAATGTAATAAAATATTGTATTAAATTAGAAAGGCTAATTAAACTAAATAAGAATACAAATAAAAAGATTTGAAACAGAGGGGGTATAATAAAAGATTTGAAACAGAGGGAGTATAATAAAAAATGAAACAACTGAAACTTACTCTTCCATCACTCTCGTCTTTCATTGTTATTTTTTCTAATTAAGGTATTTAGTTATAAGAGGAAGTAAAGAATAAAATGACAGTTATTTTATCTTGTTAATGGATTTCATTTAAGATTCATTGAAGAGATTTTTGCTTATATTCATTAAAATAAAACCAAACAGTTAGAAATCAATAATACTAAGCACATATTTATTAAATTCGATTTTTAAATATTAATATGCAAATTAGCCTTCCCGTTCACACTGTAAACCGCTATTTTGTTGTATATATAAATATAATTGCATGTTGTCAGTATGTAGACATAGTTAACAGTATTAATAATGTAAGACAATTTTATTAATAATTGAGGTTTAGATATAAATAAAATCATGGAGAATGTGATGTCAATAATTAAGATAATTGTGACTTGAGTAGGAATATAGTTTCGGTTACAAACAGAAAAACACACAATCTCCATTATAATAAGATATCAGTTAAACTGAGTACAAGGTGATTACTGGAAATCTAACGGACAAGACATGGCGATTAATTTGTATACGTCCTGACTTCGTTACTGGCCTGCAGCCAGTTAGATTTATTTGTTTACTAGAAGGGTCTACCCGGCATCGTCAGGATAGGGATGGGGTTAGAAATTAACCTCGCTGATCTATTATTACTGAATCCTGAGTTAGATCCTCGCAGAATGCCCCATTAAAATCCCTATGTAAAAAAAGACCTTGTATTGATCCGGCCCGGTGGGGTGTCGGGAAAAATGCCCAGACACTCTGAAAAGAAAAATTAATGTCTCCTATTTGAAATGGGTCGGGTCAGCTCAGTCGGTAGAGCATTCGGCTAGAAACCACAAGGTTCCTAGTTCGATACCGGTCCTCGCCAACTCAGCGAATGAGTAGCACAGGGATCTGTGCGGTAAAGTAAGGAGCTGATGGTAGGTGAGGCGCTCCACCTCAGACGCCAAAACAATCTCCTTGGTCTAGCGCTATTGAAAAGGGGATAGACTCCCTCGCTTTCTGGCTGATACCGACATTAGACCCGACGACTTTACTTATTTGAAATATCAAATGCAAAAAAAAATCCATACTGTTACTATTTGGATATTATATTTTAATTATCTTCACGAATACAAATCAAATCTTCATGATTTTTGCTCAAAAAGCAAGCCCTGGTGATATTTAATGTGTATATATATTTACTTTGTCGTTAATGGTTTTATTCTCGTAGTTTCCTACGGACATACATACACAGAAACTGGCCTTTATATATGTATAGATGGATACGTTATAAGTATTTGTTTTGTTTTTGTTGTTCTTTTTCTATTCTTTTTTTTTCCTTTTTTTGTTTTTTTGTTTGTTTGTTTTTTGTTTTTGTTTTTTTGTTAGTTTTTTGTTTTTTTAGAGAGAGAAAGCGTTTTGATCCAAAGAGGAAAAATATTTAATTGCGTAAGAAAACAGAATTACACGAATCTTCTGGACATCAAAAGCGGCCAACTCGGCAGAATAAGTTAAGTCAACGGTAACAGCTGCAACGATATACATACACACACACACACACACACACACACACACACATATATATATATATATATATATATATATATATATATATATATATATATATTAATCCTATTATCAATAAAGAAAGCAACGCAGCATTTGAGGAAGGATCGATACATTATCCAAACATTCATATGCTGGATTATATATATATATATATATATATATATATATATATATATATATATATGTATTTATAATAAACGATTTAAGTAAGACGAACAGGATATGCTGGACACTGTTGGAGAAGTAAAGGCAAACTCATAAGTGACGTTCATCCGTTGACACTTACACAATGACATACCAGTGGTGCCCGCCAACAAAACTTACATTGATCAGGTATTTGCCGCCGACACTGGATGCCGTGTGGAGGACTTGCCGATAGTTGACGGTGGCGAGAGAGAATCATGGGAATCTTGCTGTCAGCACCATTTGATGATTCGATTATATATATATATATATATATATAATATATATATATATATATATATATATATATATCAACCTTTTCAGAGTCTCGTCTGGGGAATGTGGAGTACCCATTTATCACCATTACTCTCAGTTTCTCCCAGACCCGGAGTGGTAGTACCTGTTAGGATCCCATCTATAATTTCATCATCATCATCATCATGTCGCGCTGTTAGCACGGCTATCCATGACAATCCCTCTCCATCCGTCCATATCGTTCTTCATTCTCGGAAGGTCCTCTATGTAGCATCCTGTATCCTCACAGAGCTGATCAATGTACGTCTTTGCTGGTCGGCCCACGCTGGCTTGTTCATGTGCTGGCTTCCATAGGACGACGTCGCTTATGAGTTCGTCCTTGCTTCTCCAGCAGTGTCCCGCGTGTCTTGTCCGTCTCACTCGGATGGTTTGGGTGATATGTGGCAGGTGACCGTACAGCTGCTTTCTCGTGGGGTGCTGTTTCCACGTCTTGTTCAAGATCACCCGCAGCATTCTTGTGCAGCTCCCATCTAGTTTATTCTCTAGTCGCTTCGTTAAAGACCAGGTGGTGCAGCCATACAGCAGCACTGATACGACAACGGCCTGGAAGAACTGTCTCTTTAACTTGTCTGTGAGATTGGATTTCCATATGACCAATAATTTATTTATAGCGGCCCATGCCTTTCCTATGCGTGCATTAACGTCGTTTTCTGTGGAGGAGATGTTACTGCCTAAGTATCTAAATTGTTCTACCGAGTTTAGGAGTTTGCCATCGATGGTGGAGATGTCGCTTTTGTTTTTGAAAGACATGAACTAGATAAAAAAGAATTAGTTTTTTGAATTGACTAATTGTATGACTAAAAAGGTTAGCCCTTAAAAAGAAGCCTTTAGTTAGAGACAGTAACAAGAAGACAAGATGACCAAACATGGCGACTAGACGTAGCAAAAAGAAATGAAGTAACAGGTAAGTCTCCAATATCACTATTACACCACTTGATGTGTCCTGAGTAATTTAGGTATAGTTATTTACTAAGCAGAGCTTAGATGTGGCACAAGGCCAGAAGTATGGCGCGCCCAATGAGAATCGAACTTGCTAACAATGGTCTGCGAATCTAACTTGCTCACTATTATACCACGTGAGGTGCCCAATAAAGATATTTACTGAGCAGAGCTTAGATGTGGCACAAGGCCAGAAATATGGAGCACCTAATGAGAATCGAACTCACTAACAATGGTCTGCGAATCTAGCTTGCTCACGATTACACTACCTGAGGTGTCCAATAAAGATATTTACCAAGCTTAGTTTTGATGTGGCCCAAGGCCAGAAGTATGGAGCGCCCAATGAGAATTGAACTCACTAACAATGGTCTGCGAATCTAGCTTGCTAACCATTACACCACGAGTGGTGCACTGAGTATTTTAGGTATCGTTATTTACTAAGCTTAGCTTAGATGTGGCACAAGGCCAGAAGTATGGAGGGCCCAAAAGAGAATCGAACTCACTAACAATGGTCTGCGAATCTAGCTTGCTAACCATTAAAACACGTGAGGTGCACTGAGTATTTTAGGTATAGGTATAGCAGAGCTTAGATGTGGCACAAGGGCAGAAATATGGGGCGCCCAATGAGAATCGAACTCACTAACAATGGTCTGCGAATCCATCTTGCTAACCATTAAACCACGTGAGGTGCACTGAGTAATTTAGATATAAGTTATTTACTAAGCTTAGTTTAGATGTGGCACAAGGGCAGAAGTGTGGAGAGCCCAATGAGAATCGAACTCACTAACAATTGTCTGCGAATCTACCTTGCTCACTATTACAGCACGTGTGGTGCCCACAGTTAAATGGTTTCAATTATTTCTAATAACCTTATTCTATATTTGGGGTGTCTTTGTCGATCTGCCTGTCAGTCTGTCTATCTGTCTGTCAGTCTGTCTGTCAGTCTGTTCTAGAATGCAATTGAAAACAAAAGTCCTGTATCAAGATCAAACAAAACTTTTCTAGGCCAGAATTTTACGAGAAATACAGTGATGATATTTATATTCATCCCTTAATTTATTTGGGGTCATTAGGGACGAAATTACCAACTGTGCCCTTTTTTTTGTTGCTTTCATCTTATCTCTTGTTTCTCTTACTTCCCCCACCCCCTCCTCTCTCTCTCTCTCTCTCTCTCTCTCTCTCTCTCTCTCTCTCTCTCTCTATCTATCTATCTATCTTACTTTGTCCCCTTCCTCCCTCTCTCTCTCTCTCTATATATATATATTTATATATATATATATATATATATATATTACTTTCTCTAACTCCTCTCTCTCTCTCTCTCTCTCTCTCTCTCTCTCTCTCCCTCTCTCTATCTATCTATCTATCTATCTATCTCATCTATATACCCAATGTGGGCATACAACACAACAAGGGTTGACATGCCGTAAAATCCAACCAATCTACCAACTTACTACAATGAATTAAATAGATCAAAAAATGAATATTAAAAAATATTTTCAAAAACTGAGTTTGAAAAAAATAAATTGAATACCCAACAAGAATAAAATAAACAAAATGACTTTGGCATCAAATAACCAACAAGGGTTGACATGCCGTAAAATCCAGATAATCTACCAAATTACTTCAGTTCTTAGGCTTAAGAGATAGATCGATAGACTTTGTCAAATACGTCATAAGAATAGATTTGCTAAATTTCAAAACAAACA
>CM042160.1:92990186-92992686 GCA_023376005.1 Doryteuthis pealeii | reverse complement strand
ACTAATGCCCGATTTTGTAATACACAGCAACCATCTTCCACTCACCACCCATGTGTGAAGCTCAAGTGACATCCTTCGCCTGTCCCTGTCGCTATCTCTTCCTCGCCGCGGGATTTCGGGAAAAAATCTCACATTAGCAAGATTTTGAGCCACTCTGTTGCTGATCAACATGCACTGAGATTTGTTTAGAGTGGTCTGTTGCTTGTGCGATGCAAAGCACACTCTCTCCATCAAAACAACATAGCCTAGATATGTGCACTGTGAGCCACACGTTAGGTGTTTGTTTTGATCGTATGTTATTTTATCGCGGAGTTTGGCCACTATATTTAGTGGGTTTTGGTGTAATGAATCTTCATTCTCAGATTGTTCATGATGAAGAATGTGGGAATGGCCAGCTAGTGTAACGGTTAGAGACTTCGCCTGTCAACTTGACATTCGAGGTTTCGAGCCACACACGGAGCAGTCTCCCATGTCTATAACCTTGCTGATGAGACCTAATAGGTCGAAATGTACATTCAGGGATTGACATTTTCTCGATTCATTTAGCCTTATATTTGAACATATATGCCCGCCTAAATTCATTAACTAATTAATTTTCAAAATTAGGTATGACTTCAATTAAGCACATATCCCCCAAAAATTGTCGACTTAAAGCCGTATAAAGATAAACACATTTGTTTGTTTACTTAACCTCATATATATATATATATATATATATATATATATATTATATATATATTATATATGTGTGTGTGTGTGTGTGTGTGTGTGTGTGTGTTTCTAAACGTTGACAGTCGAAGTAAATGAATCGAAGTCTATTATACAAAGTGGAAGTAGACTATTATTATTAGTAGTAGTAGTAGTAGTAGTAGTAGTAGTAGTAGTATTTTTATTATTATTATTGTTATTTCATATAATATATATATATATATATTACATATATATATTAAAAGTTTAAAAGAAAAAAAAAGAAAAAAGTACTCATAAAAGATATTTTCTTAAATTTTTCCATCAATCCTAATACATAATTTAAGATAATCTTTAATTTACTTATTTACTGGAAAAAAAAATTTAAATTAGAGAAACAAAGTAAAAAAAAAAAAAAAAAAAAAAAAAAAGAAAAGGAAAAAAAGGAAAAAGAAAAGATAAAAGAAAGCGAAACAGAAGCTAGGAATATAAATTTTTCTATTGACGGTTTTTTATTTGGTTTTTTGGTTTTTTTAAAAATGTTGACATGGCAACAATTTTGGAACATTGACCGGATGACAAACAAACAATATTAGATACACTAGCAGATATATGTACCCTCCGGGTGCAAGTATTTAATTCTAATGTAATAAAATATTGTATTAAATTAGAAAGGCTAATGAAACTAAATAATACAGATAAAAAGATTTGAAACAGAGGAGATATAATAAAGATTTGAAACAGAGGGAGATATAATAAAAAATGGAACGACTGAAACTTACTCTTCCATCACTCTCGTCTTTCATTGTTATTTTTCTAAGAAGAAAGAAGAATAAAATAACAGTTATTTTTTTTCTAAGAATTCATTAAGAATTTAGAAGAATATATTAAAATAAACCAAAGAGTTAGAAATCAATAATACTAAGCACATATTTATTAATTCGATTTTTTAATTTAATATGCAAATTAGCCTTCCCGTCACACTGTAAACGCTATTTTGTTGTATATATAAATATAAATTGCATGTTATCAGTACGTAGACATAGTTAACAGTATAATAAAGACAATTTATCAATAATTAAGATTTAGATAAAAATAAAATCAGAATGTGATGTAATTAACTAAGGAATTGTGACTTGAGTAGGAATATAGTTTCGGTTACAGACAGAAAAACACACAATCTCCATTATAATAAGATTTGTTCTCAACAAACATTTTTTTTAAAAAAGAGAGAAAAATAAGAAATTACAGTTTATTCGCCCATTTCATTCATAAAGGAAGGAGAAGAAAGGAAAAAAAAAAAGAGGAGGAAAAAGAAAGAGAAATTATAAAACACACAAAAAAAAAAACGTAATTACGTCCATTTCTGATACGAAACTCTGATGATGAAGTTTATACTTCGAAATCGATAAGACAAAAAACATCTTTTGTTTTTATTTTTCATACGCATTGAAATTGCCTTCAAAATATTAATATACTATATATATATATATATATATATATATATATATATATATATATATATATATACCAAGTCAAGGTACCAATGCACTTATTACTTTTACTCTAAAATATTTCGCTATTTTCCCCTCCATTGAACAAATTGCCCCCTTTTTTTTCGGTGTGTCATTTTTTTCAATCATTCCCTGAAAAATGAACTCCATTATTTAAATATCAACGTGATTGCTATAATTTCATAGACTGTCAACATAAATGTAACCCTACGCGACCGGATGACCGCTAACGAAGACTATGACGTCTGATTATTTCAATAGATGAACTCGCACTATTTTTTTTTCTCTCAAACTGATAT
>CM042160.1:92965186-92980186 GCA_023376005.1 Doryteuthis pealeii | reverse complement strand
TTATTTCCGAACTGTCTTCTTCTAAGCTGTAGCCATGTCAGAGCTACCCTATGGTTGCACCACTTGGATTCCGTCCTTAATCATCATGGGTCGCCACCCACGGCCTACAGGTGGCCCTATTGGAAGGGTGTCTTACCTCTCCATAGAGGTGCAGTCGGCGTGTTCTACAGCCTCGGTTCACATGTCGAAATTTAATAATAGGTATTGACTTCGTAAATTGTATTATTGGGTTCAGGGGAATTCGGGTTCATGCCAGCGCCAAAAAAGGCTGTTACTCAACAATAAATGTTGGACTACTATTTGAAACAGATGAATCGCTTCTATTTCTAACATTTAAAAAATTCTATGACGATCGAGTGACGTCAAAAAACGCAAGGTAACACACTGCCAGGTACGCATGTACGGATAAAATCAAATATGACAGTTTATATATATATATATATATGTGTGTGTGTGTGTGTGTGTGTATGTGTGTGTGTGTGTGTGTGTGTGTGTGTGTGTGATCACGCATCATGACACATTCGTAACGACACACATATTTGTGTATCATATGAAATTGATTACTTCTTGTATCATTACTTTTGAGCTGTGTTTTGATCGGGTCAGAGAGTACGTTTCATAACCGTGTCACGTATCCCCAATATCGATTTATCAAAATCTATATATATTCAAATAAGCACACACACACACACACACACACACACATATATATACACAAATATGTGCGCTTAACGTAACGGTTATCGTTATAGGAAATGAAATCGGCAACCCGGGTCCCAGTATTACCCAAACTTGAATTCCTTTTGTGCAAGTTTGCTGCATTTACTTGTTTAATTAGTTATTGGGTCATTGACGTTTTTATTTTTTAATGCAGTAAGTGCAGATAAAGAGTCTGTGAAAATTATGAATTTATTGTTGGGGGTTGTGGTTATTAAATCAACTGCTAAATTATTAGCAATTATTTCGGCACTGCATATAGAAGCTGTTAGGTTTGGTTTGTTTTGTTTTACGGCATATCAACCTCAGTTGGTCATTTAATGCCGATAAACTTGTGAAATAAATCAGTTCTTAATGGATAACAATTTTTTATAAATACATTTTTCTATTTAACCCATAGATGGGACCCTAACATGTACTACCACTCCGGGTCAGAGTGGACCAGGGAGCAATGGTGATGAAGGGGTGCTCCACATTCCCCAAACCTCAAAAACTGGAACCTCACCATCAGATAGAGTTTAACATCATTCCCAGGAGATGTAGGCCCGCAGCCACCGCATTCTAGCACCCATATGATAAAAAGGGGTTGGGGCTTGCCATAAGGGCAGTAGGGTTGGGACAATCATATAGGTGCTAGGGTTTGACGTGACCAGCCGATTGATCGGAGGGGGCCTCTCCGACCGCCCGTCTAGCCCAAGATAGGGCCAAAGTGGAGTATTGCATGTCATGAACTGCTCATCCACCTGGGCTCTATCCTTAAGTATCACGGGTCACCACCCACGGCCAACAGGTGGTCCCATTGAGGGAGTCTTACCCCTCTGCAGAGGTGCAGTCGGTGCATTCTAACGCCCCAGCCGACAGAGCGGAGAAGCTGTTAGGGATTCTTATTGCTTATTATCATTTAATATAGCATTTACTCTAGCAGTATATGCTTCACTGTAAATCTCTCTTGGCATGTAGCGCATATTTATTGCTGGGGATTGTGGTTATTAAATCAAGTGCTAAATTAATAGCAATTATTTCGGCGCTGTATATAGAAGCTATGTTAGGGATTCTTTTTTGTTGGTTATTATTACTTAGTATGGCAGCACGTCCAAATTTATTTTCATTTTTTGCTCCATCAATTCATATATAAAGGACAGCAATATTTCAGTGTAAATGTGCGAGCTTACTGACGCCCACATTCAGTCTGTAGACAAGAGCGGGCGAGCCCTCATTTACTAAAGACCGACCACACCGGCTGCAGCATGATTGGTGAACTTACCAATCCAGGACCAAGACAAGGAAAAGTCTCATAAAACCACCGTTGCCTTGCGGCTCTACCTTAACCTAATTAATAGCAATTATTTCGGCGCTGTATGTAAAAGCTGTGTTAGGGATTCTGTTAAGTATTTGGCCGCCATCCTTGGTTTCAGATGTAGTAAATAAGTAAGCAACCCAATAAGAATCCGGTGTTATAGTATTCTTTGTAAGTCCGACGTCTAAGATAATCCGAGTGTCAATGAGTTAAGATTAGAATCAGACCTCTATAAATACAACAACAGCAGCAGCAGCACTGCCAGTGATTGGACAATAGGAATCTTTCTCAGGTGACGTAATAGTCAACGAGTCTATATTTAGGAGTAGGCATCTGTCACACGCCTTATATCCACAAAATCCAACAGATTCTTTTTCGTTGTTTATTATTACTTACTATGGCAGCACGTCCAAATTTATTTTCATTTTTTTTGCTCCATCAATTCATATATAAAGGACAGTTGGTGTGTATGTATGTCCGGAGGAAACTTCGAAAATAAAACAATTAACAACAAAGTATGTATCACCAGGGTTTGGTTTTTGAGCAAAAATAATAGAGATTTGATTTATATTCGTGAAGATAATTAAAAAATAAAATTTAAATGATAAATGCATGGATTTTTTTTCATTGAATATTTTAGATAGTAAACATTAACATTTCTTTTCAGAGTAGCTGGATCAGTGCAAGGTCTTCTTTTTTTTACATAGGGATTTAAATGGGGCATCCCACGAGGATTCAACTCACGATTCAGTAATAATGGATCTGCGGGACTAACGTTTAAAAGACCCCTCTCAACCCAAGCGACGCAGAGTAGCCGCTGCTAGTACATATATAAATGGCAGTTGTGTGCATCTGTATGTCCAGAGGAAACTTCGAAAATAAAACGATTAACGACAAAGTAAATATATATACACATTAAATATCACCAGGGCTTGGTCTTTGAGTAAAAATAATAGAGATTTGATTTATATTCGTGAAGATAATTAAAAAATAAAATTTAAATGATAACTGCATGGATTTTTTTTTTTTTCGTTTAATATTTTAGATAGTAGACATTAACATTTATTTTCAGAGTAGCTGGATTTTTATTAAGAAACAACCAAAGATTCTTCATTAAGGAACAACCAATGATTTCACCTAACACTAAGGAACACAAGGGATCTCCATCGTAAAGTGCTCTCACCTACAGCCTAAAAATGGTCACAAAAGTCGTAACAAACTTTACTTAAGCGTAAACTAAAGATAGAAGTAAAGTCATGCGGAATGAAAAAGAAATGTTCTTTTAGAAAAAAGAATGAAATTAATAACCAATAGATTGGAATCTGAGAAATTTGAGTGGTCAGTACAATACAGTGGCGTTTGTTAACATTCCTGAAACCTTTCTGGCACTCGCAGGACCTGTGGATAAACCACAGTATGATAATTAAATTATTACAGCGTTTAATGTGTTTGCTTTAGAGCTTTTGCCAAATAGTTCAATAGGTAAAAAGTATAATAATCTTGATTTAACACTCTCTACTAGCAGGACCTTTGTATATTCCACAGTATTATAATTGTATATTACAGCGTTTGATATGTTAGCTTTAGAGCTATTGCCAAATAGTTCAATAAAAAGATTAAAAAATCTTGATTTAACTCTCTCTCTCATCTCTCTCTCTCTCTCTCTCTTCTCTCTCTCTCAGTAGATGTTTTTTTATTTGTTTGTTTTTGTTTTTTATGTTTTTTTGTGTTATGAAAAGTTCTGGCATGAGGAGGAGAGGAGGGGGGAGGGAAGAGAGGAAGGGGGGNGTCACATCTACTCATCAGGTAAAATAATATAATAATATTATATATATAATATATATTGGAAGATATGTGCTTAATTGAAGTCATACCTAAATTTTAAAAGCCATATCAAATAAAACACATTGTTTACTTACTTCTATATATATTATATATATATATTATATATATATATAATATAGTTAAAAAAAACAAGAAAGGAAAAATGAATTTACGATGTCTTTGTTATTTAAAATTTATTGAATTTAGAAAATAACAATATGTTTATCTCCCTTCCCATCCGAACTTTATCCAACGAACGGACGATGAGGGAATATTAGATTGAAGAAACCGAGAGCTTTTTTCGTGACGACCAGTACAGAAATTGGTGTAGACAATGTACAAGTTACATCTATACATGGACTCACCCGAAATGAACCGACCAGCAAAGACTTACATTGATCAGCTCGTTGGATACTAATGTTATAAGGAGGACTTGCCAAGCTGATTGATTGGATTTTACGGCACGCCAAACCTTGTTAGGATTATGCTGAGACATTTTGTTCAATTCATGGCTTGATGAGTTATTCATAATTATTTTTTTAAACTCAATTTTTAAAAAACTGATTTTTAAAAAAATGTTGTGAGGTTTTAAGGGGTCAAATAAGAAACAAAACGACGGCGAACAAATGTAGGAAAATGTGATTAACAGAAAGTAGAACAAATACAGTAAAGAAAGTGGAATCACGCCCGACAAATAGATTTGTGAGCTGACTCGCATTGGCTTACTCTCAAGCCACAATGTCCTGTTACTTATTAGGCAACCCGTTCGGCGCATTCCATTAGTCTTATAAGGGTGTATCACCTATAACAAAAAAAAATCAGGTTTATTTTCTATTTAACCAATAGTAGGACCCTACAGGTACTATGATCCGGTCAAAGTAGACCTGGAGTAATGCAATGAAGGTGTACACCACACTCCCCAGAGTCCAAAATGGATTTCCACCATTAGATGTAAATTAAACAATGAGTTGTAAATATAAATGTATAAAGATTTTGGAAGAATAAAGAGACAATTTTGAGACTGACGGATCAAAAATGCCGAGACAGAGATTTTTTTGAAGTGGAATTTATTTGCAGTTGAATAAAGAGATTTTGTTTTCTCTCAACAGCTGGGTATTACTTTATTCATACTGGATGCCAGACTATTAGATTTTGTGAAAGTATCTCAACTTGTTACAAGATGAATGCAAGACTAAACTAGAGTTTGGTAGGTGGCTTATAGGAGCTTTTGGATCTGTTTCATTATGAACTCAGGCAGTTAATTCCTGAGTTCTGATTGGCTGTTGGATTTTCAGGGTGAGTAAGAACATGGATAAGTAGCCACTCTTCAGCCGATCACTTTGCATATGCCAGCAGCATGCATAAGACTGTATTTAGTTACAGCTTGCCTGTTCTGTTCTCGTCTGCTAACTCCGACGGTAGTTAGAACCCAACTGCGATGGTGAGTATGCGTATTGTTCTATACTGGAGGATAACTTCTACAACGACGGACTGCACGAGGAAAAAAGGTTTGATGTAACAAAAAAAAAGAACTGAGTTCAAACCGAAAAAACTTGGTACAATATTTTATGTTCTCTTCAATAGCTGACCAATACTGGCACGAACAAATAGACTTTTCCAATCCTTTGTATACAAAGAAAACTGCACCCATAATGATGCAACATGGTGTGTCTTTGATGGTGCACAATTGCAGCAGCTGGGCAACTGCCAAATGTGCAGCTATTTGATAGGCTTTGATGCCAACAACGGCCAGCAGATACCATTGAACAACGTTTTGGGGGCAAAGGGAATTGTGTGTATTGTGATACTACCTGTGAATTTGGGGCCCACGACCCCAGGATAGTATGCTGGTCACGGTATGAGCTTATTTTCCATGACTAATACATAAGCCTCCCAACCAGCTGCCCTTTCAATACCCTCTGCAGAACTCGGGATCGCAAATCTCGGTTCGGAGTGTCTTTGTGACGGGTTGAGAATGGCAAATTAGTCCAGATGTGGAACATATGGACAAACAGAAAAAATAACAAAGACTAGAAAACAAAAATGAGAAGAAAAATAATTATATGGACACTTCAAACGACAAATCGGAGAGGTTGCACATGAAAATAAATTGGACATAGTAAGAAAAAGGGTAACCTTAAAAGAGAAACTTGAATCACTAATTAATTGCAGCACAGAATTAATGCCATAAGGACAAAAACTATTATCAAAGCGGAAAATTGATAAGACCCAACAAATAGTAAATGCTAGACTATGCGGTAATAGAGATGAGACGGTAAACCATGTACTGCGAATTGTAGCAAACTAGCACAACGAGTACAAACTATGCATACTGGGTTGGGAAGGTGATCACTGGGAATATGCAAACAAAATAATTTGACTTATACAACCAAAATGGTATATGCATAAACCAAATCTGTTTCTTGAGAACGAAAATGCATAAAATCTCTGGTACTTTGAAATAAAAACGGTCACCTTATCCCAGCAAGAAGACCAACCTAGTGTTGATTAACAAAAAAGAAAAGAACTTGTCAACTAGATGGACTTTTGCAGTTCCAGCGGATCACAGGGGGAAGCTAATTAGTAGAACGAGCTGCCGTGTTTGCTGACAACTCTAAAAAAAAACATCAGGCCAACACACCAACAACAATCAACAACTGTTTTTATTTCATTATATTTTGAATAGGAGTAATATATGAGTGTTACATAATCTAGCGTTGCATAAGATTATTGTCAATCCCCTGTAATCTGCAGGGGATGAACCCCTTTCATACCATGCGTCGGGTCCTTCTATGGAAAATTTACAGGGAAGCCCGCCAAATAATGTGAAGTCCCGTGGACCTTTTTCAGAGTCCCAGTTTGTAGTTAGACGTCAAAGGCAGAGCCGGTCAGCCATTTTATGCTCTGCCTAAAACTGGAACTCACGCACGCTATGTTAGTCAGATATTTAGAACATGAAATTAAGTTAAGAAATAAAAGTTATATAAGTTTAAAATGTTCTTGTGGTTGATGAATTGCTTGGAACAAGGACTAAGAAATGAATCCAGGACGACCAGCCAGGCAGGAACATAGCAACAGAAGGACCTTAAGAAGTATACCAAGTAAAGATGATAGAGAAGCAAAGCCGGCCGAAGAATAGAATGCCAAGTATAAGAAGCAAGTTAGAGTAAAGAAGTTAAGAAAAAGTAACAACGTTATATCGATTGGTATTGTGAAAAACCTCAGCTACGTAACACAATTATGTAACCCTATTTGTCGGTATTCAGCTGAGGGATCTACTCCTTCTTCACTAACATGAGTATGTTTTTTCACACTTGTTTGGATAAATAAAGACACCGAGGAGCTTTGTTGGCGTTTTTGTTTTATGTGAAATCTGGAATTAATTTTGCAGCAAAAGTCAATGTTTACTAGTGGCAATCCTCTTATTTTAAGAAAATTCCCGTAGCCTTGTGCAAATTTCGTTTTTTCGATCCGAAACTACGGCAATCCCCTGGGGCCCCGACAGTTCGTGTCGGTGTCTGCGTGCCTGACTGCCTGTTTGCTTTCAAAAAATTGGAATTATTTAATATAAAGCCAATTGTATCTTATACTTGTCACAATAAGTGTCAAAATAAGTGCTAAAAGCTCCCAGCCCATGCCACACTTCGTGACGGGTGAGATAAACACGTCCATCTCAAACTCAGGTCAGGCACTGCAACCTTTTCTATACACCAATAGCAAAACCAATATTGTATTATACTTGTTTGATGTTTTATACATCCGGCGCGACTAACAAACCAACTACACTAACACAAAAAAAATTATTCTACATTTTCCCTTTCGTAAAAAATTAGTGACGCCGAACAAAAGCAACTCTTTGTGTCACAGTATTCCTTATAAAAAAATTCACCAAAGAATGACAATTTGTGTATCGAGGCAAGGCAAGCACACCCTCACTCGTAAATGTCATTACACAGTGCCAATAAGTTGAATTGTTCATTTCTTTTCCTCTTTCATCCTTATTTTGATATTCCATGCTTTATGTAGATCTTAGCTGAGTGAATATATATATATAGATATAATATATTATATAGTAATATATATAATTAGACACTAAGTATATCTACTTAATAATGGAGATTCGCTTTCCGGTTTTTGTCTTAACAAAAAAACGACGTCACTGTTAATGTCCAGACACTACCTTAAAACGTCAAACGAGAATAAATAACATTCCAACAATTGAGCAATGCAATTGTAGACAGTCCTCATTGTTTTTTAAAACGAAAAGTTTTAATTAAAATACATAGCCTGGTATTATTCTACTCTATTATATAGTTTAGGTTTTATTTCTAATATATTATAAAGTTTATCAGAACTAAGTTCCATTCTAAATTTTTAAAATATTTTTAACCTCCTTTAAAAATTTTTTTATTTTTTTTACTCCTTTCAATAAAATTTGATGATTTTACTTTTACTTATGATACAAACTCTCTCGATATTAAATTTTTCAAACTCCTCATTCCTGCAGAAATATTTATTTTACCGTCGCCCAGAGGGCGTTTTTTTATTTTGCTAGTTATTATAAATTTAATCTTTATATTTTACTTAATTAATTATACCTAAAATTATGTTTTTAACTGATAAATCTCTGATTATTTCAGACCTCCATCAGGCATTTATGTCGCCAGCTTTTTAATTTTCAGTAAACAATGTATTACTACTGATAACTAATTGTGATCTGTTAATTTTGACTAAAGTTTATCTTCATTCTTATTTTTGTTCCCCGTTCCGCGTAATCCCAAGGTCCAAAGTAAGAGTGATGCAAATCATGGACTGTCAGCTACAGAGAATCGGGCTTTCTAGTCCAAAAACATAGGGGTTGGTACCCATGACCAACAGTAGCCCATTAGGGGGGGGGGGGGATATTTTAGCCCCTCTGAACTTTTACTATAAATAACATACATATGTAACAGGCTGCCTAAGAAGAGCTCTATTTCTTAAGGAGAGCATATATATATACTTTATATATATATATATATATATATAATTATATGTATATATATATATATATATATATATATATATAATATATATAATAAATAAGCCCCTTCGGACGATCAGTTTTAAGATCTAGGACGAATGCAAGACTTTATGAACATCCTGTATGTAGTTTGAAAAAAGGGAAATGAATCCGACAATATGTTGAAGGAACACCATTAAACAAAGGAATGAAAATGTTGATGGATAAAATTAGTTTAATGAAGTACCAACACGGTAATACATTGTGCACAATTGAAAACACATTCCCACCGAAACACTGTTGGTACTTCATTAAAATTATTCTATCCATTTCAACATTTACTGTTATTTATTTTATTTATCCTCTTCAGCACACACACACACACAACACATACCACACACACACCACACACACACAACACACACACACACAACACACACAACATATAATATATATATCATATATATGTTTTTTGAAGGAAAAGGACTTAATAGAAGAAGACAAAAAATCGAGCTAGTCACAATTTTTGACAGTCAAGAAAATGGAATTATGAATAAATTATAAAAGGTGCTCAATAATATATTATATATATATAATATATATATATATATATATATATATTACCAACCCCTTCGCCACGATTCAGGATGGCGACACAAAGGTCAATTTCTTAAGCGGGTTTTACGAGTTGAATTCAGAGGTTTTCATCTAGATTGGTTACGTCAGCCATGGTTAAGAGTCTAGTCCTGGCCTACCTATTATGCCTGGAGGGAGAATTGGGATTCATACCTTTCCCAAGGGTATACGGCCATGTGAAATGCAAAACAGCTTTCGGGTCAGGAATTGGACTCGGGTCGACGAGTCCATTCCTACGACTCTAACCAGTTAGACACGCGCCCCCATGTAAATATATTATATATATTATATATATATATTATATATATATAGTTTCTGGGTAAGTGTGTTGTGTGTGTGTGTGTGTCTGTGTGGTGGTGGTTGTGGTGTCTTAAAAGGTTTACAGATCGCTCATAAAATCAGTTTTTATTTGACATTTAAAAGGTCTTTTTACAAGATATACAAATCAAATACGTTGTATAAAGATACATGTCAAAGTGAGGCGCAAATTTTCTTGAATTTAGTTCAAAGTTGATTTTTGAATTACAAGAACTACTAGGCAAAACAAATATTAAAACTGATGTATGAATATATTGAACAAAAAGCCCTCACCCCTATCCCCCCCTGCTTCTGCCCCATCCCTTCAAGTTATTCAGATTTTTGGATTTTTTTTTGTTTTATGAAGTTGTTTTGCGAAAAATGAGCAATAATTTCTGAATTGAGATCCATTTTGATTTTCTCAAAAGCTGTTCAACCAGTTTTAGATCATAAGTTTCTGAAACATTTCTAAAAATAGATATTGCGATGTATGTTTAACTTAAACTACACACACATCTTCTCTCTACAACAACTCACTCTCTCTCTCTCTCTCCCAACTCCTCCTCTCTCTCTCTCTCACAGCAAACCACCGTATTTTCAAAACTCACAACACTCTACCCTCTCTAGCACACAAATCTCTTCTCTTTCTTCTCTCATACAAACTCATCTCACTCTCTTCTCTAACCCCCTCTCTCTCATACAACTAATCTCACTCTCTCACTCATAACAAACTCACTCTTACTCTCTCTCTATCACAGAAACTCTCTCTCACTCTCTCTCTCTCTCTCTCACTCACAAACTCACACACACACTCTTTCTCTCTCACAAACTCACTTCTTCCTCTCTCTCATACAAACTCACTCTCACTCTCATTTTCTCTCTCCACAAAACTCACTCTCTCTCTTCATACAATACTCCATTCTCACTCTCCTCTCTCACACAAACTCACACACTCTCGCCTCTCTCTCTCTCACACAAATTCATTCATTCTCTCTCTCTCTCTCTCTCTCGACTAACCATTCTTCACTCTCTCTCTATACAGACTCACTCTCACTCTCTCTCTCACACACACACACAAACTCACAAACACTATCACACAAAATTCTCTCTTTCTCACAACACACATACACACATACACACACAACATACCACACCTCTATAAACTAAATTGCGAGTTTATCCTCGCAGGTGCTCCATACTTGCGACCTTACATACCACACACAATACACACACACCTCTGTTATCTGTCTCTCTCATACATACACAACATGTATATATAACTAGTAGCGGCTTACTCCGGCATCGGGCCTGGGTAGAGGGGGATTTTAAAAGTTAGTCCCGCAGATCCATATTACTGAATCGGGAGTTGATTCTCCTCGTGGGATGACCCATTAAATCCCTATGTAAAAAAATAGACCTTGCATTAATAAGCTACTCTGAAAAGAAAATGTTAATGTCTACTATCTAAAATTTAAATGAAAAAAAATTCCATGCTATTATTCATTTAAATTTATTCTAATTATCTTCACGGAATATGAATCAAATCTCTATTATTTTTGGCTTCAAAAACCAACCCCTAGATATTAATGTAATAGATTTAACTTTGTCGGCTTAATGTTTTATTTCGAATGTTTCCTTTTGTCATACATATACAACACAAACTGCCTTTATTAATATATATATAATATATATATATTTATATATATATATATATATATATAATTATAAATATATGTATAGATAGATGTGAGATTCGATCACCTTTTGATTGCTAACCGTTTAAACATTTTTAATAAATTTCATTTATCGAAAATAATTTTTAAAGAATTTATTTTTCTACCAGAATTAACTGATAGAATTTGTTATTGACATTGGATTTTTAACTCCCACCGACCAACAGGCAATATTTTCAGAAAATCAATTTTACATCGCCCGGAGGGTGTTTTTGTTTATTTTGCTAGTATACACAAAAATTATTTTACTCTACAGTAGATTTATAACACAAGTCACAAGTATGAGGAACATCCACCGTGGATGAATTCGCTTTTCAGTAGTTACAGGGCATTTGTGAACTAGCTTGTTAACCTTAATCCATATAGGACGCCGATACAACTTACATATAAATATGCATATACATATAGATATAAAATATGGAATGTGAAATAGAAAGAAGAATCATGGTGCGTCAGTCTTCTATTTATTCATATCTGGGACTGGGAGAGGAAGTACATGACAATAAAAGGTTATTCTGCACAAAGATGCTATTTTTCACTTAAGAAATAAAAAAACTCAAATTGTCATCAATGCGAAAGTTGTGTGTTAGTTATACTTAATACTGATACCAAAAATTAGATTTTTAACTTGCATCATTTGTTTGAGAATTAGCATCAAAGATTTCGTCTGCAAAATCCATAAAATCCTTATTTAAATATTTGGTCTAGAAATTTGTGTCCGTTGGTGATGGCGGGGACACATTTTCAATTACATTCTATTTTTGATTTATATAATTTGTTTCGTTATATATATATAATATATATATATATATATATATATATATATATATAATACCAACCCATCCAACCCCCAGGGACAGGATGTGGCATAATATCAATTCCTTAAGCGGTATATAAGTATATATATATATATATATATTATATATATATAATATATATATATATATATATATGAAAACATTTTTTGAAAAAACACAGTTCAAATAGAATGATTGATATTTATTCACCACGCTTGCAGGTTTCAAATCTGGTTTAGTAGATCTTCTTCAGTGCTTTTGTGATATAAGGAAAAGTAAAATTACACAGAATAATAAGGAGACTGTAATAGTTTTATTTGAAACTGTGTTTTTCAAATTTTTTCACTATTTTTACATACCGTCGGATTCACTTCCATATTATTCTTCACCCCCACGCACACACACACAGGACACACACAGACACACACACACACATATAATATTTTTTGAAATCGATGACAAAAATAACACCTTTTTGTTTTTATTTGATACGCATGTAATTGCCTTCAAATAATTATTGTATTTATAATTCTATCTATCTATCTATCTATCTATCTATCTATCTATCTTATATATATATTATATATATAAAGAAGGGAGGGAGAAGAGGAGAAGAGAGAGAGAGAGAGAGAGAGAGAGAGAGAGAGAGAGAGAGAGAGAGTGAATAAGCGCTTAATGTAACGGTTATCGCTGTATGAAAATGGAATCGGTGATTTGGGGGTAATGTTTTCCCACGTGTTCACGTCAACAATGAGAGCTCGATTTTTTAGTATGGTTGCCAAACCTGAAAAATACAACCGGTTCGTTACTATTACTCGACCGAACTGGAAAGGGTTAAAGCAAAATAACAAATACCATTCATCAATGTACAAAGTTTCAAGTGTAAAGACTGTAATTGTGTCGCCAAAAAATCGCAGCCCGTACAGAATTCTTTTTGTGTTGGGCGTGTCGTAATTTCGCAAACGTCAGCCGTGCCAGTCACTGGTTTAGGACTCCTCAAACAAATCATTTCTGTTGAGATCTTTTGACAACAGAACTGTGTGGGTGTGGCAATTTTTGAGCTTTTCTGGGCGGGAAGAAAATGGGTGATGAAGTGAATTAAAACCTGGGTACGATAGAAGAGAGGAGAGAGAGAGAGAGAGAGAGAGAGAGAGAGAGAGAGAGAGAGAGAGAGAGAGAGAGAGAGAGAGAGTGCACCGAGGCGTGCAAGACAAGCATTGCGAGCAAGCGGAAATTGTCGTTTATAAAAAGACGGTGTCCTTGTGAAGTGGTTTGATGTTGGTGTCGCGGAGGAACATCTCTTAAACAAAAAAAAAGAAAAAAACAAATGAAAAAAAAAAAAGAAAAGAAGAAGGTTATAAAAGTGGTTAAAAAATAAAGAATACGTACCTGGTTCCGCTATGCAGTGGTACGTTAGTTATTTCTTTGTATTTTTTTAAGGAGAAATAGTGGAACAAATATCTTTTAGGGAAATGGAAGAGGATACCTTAATTAAATAGCCCATAAAAAAACCCAATAATATTGACGTAAGTAAAACGCAATGTTATCTATTAAACCAACTGTCCGGTCCGGAACAGAGTCACATACAAGGTCGTTTTTTAATCGAGCATCTTGTTTTTAATTCAATAGATAAATCAGACTATATATAATATTATATATATTTCCAATTCGACAACAGGAACTCATCCAAATACTAGGAACTGCTTGGAACGAAGATGGCGCCCAACCTACGCCACCCGTACCTAGCTTTTAGAAGAACATCTCTATGAAAAATATAGAACAAAAATATGGTAATGATATCAAAATAAATTTTGTGAAATCATGGAAAAGATATTTGATGGCTGTTTTTATATTCTGGAAATGCTCATGGGGATATATAGGAAATACAAACTTCTACAAGACCCATACCCCAAAAATAAAATTCACTATCGAACACATTTTAAAGAAATACCATTTTTAGACATCATGATTAAAAATATAAGAGGCCAAATTATCGCAGACATTTATCATAAACCGACAGACACCCAACAATATCTACATTTCAAAAGCACCCCCCCCCCCAAAAAAAAAAAAACTGCATAAAATCACTCTTACGCACTCGGCACGTAGGATATGCATATGTAAGTAATAAAAAAAAAAAAAAAGAAAAATAATCCTTTTTCAAACCTTTTTTTACAGAATATCTAATTTTCTCCCGTTGGATCCAAACACACTTTATATATTATATATATATATATATATATATATATATATATATATATATATATATATATATAACGGTTATTTGCTGTAGGAAGTAGAATCGGTGATTTGGGGAATGTTTTTCCATGTGTTTATGGTCAACAATGATGAGCTTGTTTTTTTTTGTCAGGGTTACCAAACCTGAAAATACAACCGGTCTCGTTACTATTACTCGATCGTATATATATATATATATATATATTATATATATATATATATATATATATATATATATATATATGCGAGGTGTGTCATAAAGGTATTGAGAGTGAAGCTGTATTTGCCAAGATAGAAATGAACAATGATGGAACGGTATTTTTTTTCAGAATACAAGGTGTGTCAAAAAGTACAAAATCTCATACTTTTTTGATACACCTTGTATATATTAATATATATATATATATAATATATAATATAATGTGGTGTGTGTGATACTTATCAAGATAGGAATAAACAATG